>JARK01001650.1:77003-123169 GCA_000688135.1 Ancylostoma ceylanicum
TGCCTCACAGGTTGTTATGAGCACGTTTTTATTTGGCCTAACGCTTTGTCCTCAATCGAGAACAGCAAGGATGTCAAATCCGGAAAATGCCAAGACAGACTCGATCACTGATTCCCAAGCTGCTTCAGAATCCTCGCTGTTGTCCATGGAAGATGTGCTTGAAGCGGTGAATTCTTCGCTTTGGACCCTGGCGAGAGGAGTAGGCTTGGAACAAGAGCTGGACAAGAATGACGTCACAGTATTCGCCAGCCCGGGGAATGAAGACAAGGTGTGTTATCCTTTTTAGTGCCTTTGTACATTTTTCACATAAAGTGAACTCTGGACAGCCGTAGAGACAAGCGGTGAGACCGCGGCGCAGCGTCTTTGGGCAGAGACACCTGAGCCAGTATGCAGAGCCCCTGCGTCTCTACCCAAGAACTCCGCGCCGCGGTCCCGCACCTTGTCTACGGTAGCTTAGAGTTCACTATATGTTGGAAATTGTTTAATGCTAAATAAATAATAGTCAAATCGACACGCTTTTTCCAGTACCGCCATAGTTTTTATCATCGGTTCGTTTAGCGCTCATCTTCACCAACTACAGGTGATGAGCACCGTTTGAAAGTGATCTAAAGCGATGTAGCTCGGCAATCGATGCGTATCCTTTCCATTATTTCTTTTATTAGCGGTTAATTTTGAGCCATTTCGAATAGGTGAAGTCTGAAGATGCCTTACAATTGAAAAAGGAGTAGATCAAAAATTTCTGTGCTTATATTTTTAGGTACACAGGATTATGTACTATAATTTGTGTAATGTACACATGCGGTTTTAATAGTGCCATTGAATTTGAATCGAGTACCACATTAAAGTTAAAATAAGGAGAATTTTCAACATAATGACGCTCTGGTTAAACTTTTGTTACTAAAAGGGCTCTGCACTCTGTAAAAGGGAACTTATTCAAGGGAACTTATTCAGGTAGCAGACGCAAAATCGTATGTCCTGAACCGTATTGTGCCAGGCAAATACCGCCCATACGAATGGACCGACGGTGCGGTGCTCGAAACAGTTGGAGGAAAAGAACTCGTCGTCACCCAATCAGAAGATGCATTCGGATCTGTCGTACGTATTTACTGACAGTACTCCTGCGTAGGCGTGCCTAATGTTCGTACTGTTCAGAGGAGCTACGTGAACTGTGTTCCCTTGAATTCGACCAGTGTACGCACCAAAAATGGAGTTGTACATGTGGTGTCCGCCGACGTGGTACCTGCAGCAGAGACCGTGCTCGCTGCACTGGAAGGCGATCCACGCTTCACTTCGTTTGTTTCAAGTTCGTCTCTTCGTCGAATTCTGGATGTGAATGATCTTAGGGCTTGAAAATCCGGAAATTTCAGTACTTTCGGAGGATCTTCGAGCGCTTCTTACTTCAAATGAATCGTTCACTGTATTCGCGCCATCCGATAAAGTCCTGTCTTCACTATCCGATTCTTTGATAAAGGATATAAAGGAACGGATGGGATGTGCTGCAGGTGGGTTCAAAAATTTATAATTCTTTCATATTCTAAGCTCCTTAGTTGGCTTGAATATCTAGTTGGATTTTGAGAAAGGATTCAGAAAAATCATTTTTAGATTAATATGGAAAAAGAGTGACAGCCTCAAAAACTCTCTTCTGCAGGGAACCAAGACATAAAAACGTTTATTTTCGACCAAAGTGAGGGTGGTCCATGCAAAGAAATCAGTCGATGTTAGAGATTACTACGATCCCTTACTATTCTTTAAAATAAATAAAATGAATGAATCAAAATAAACCAAGGTTGAGGACGCGGTGCGGTGAACTCCAAACATAGTCAAGGAGCGGGATCGCGGCGCGGCGTTCTTGGGCGGAGACACAGGAGCTCTGCATGCTCGCTCTGGTTGTCTGCTTCTGCCAGCAGCAGAGAACTCGAGCGCCACGCCGCAGCAGACAACCAGAGCCAGCATGTGCAGGGCCCCTGTGTCTCTGCCCACGAACGCCGCGCCGCGGTCCCGCCCCATGTCCACGGCCGTTCGCACTTCACTGTGCGAAAAGTCATGTTCTCATCCAATTTTTTTTCGGTGTGAGTTACTGCGAAAGGCTGCAGGGCTGCAAATGCCTCCTCTATTTTCGGCACCAAATATTTTTTGTCTTCTTAAAATCATATTAGAGACAGGATCTGGAAGGTTACCTTACCACACGGACGGGCAATTTCGTGGTAGTACTAATCGGAGAGAAACTAGCATACTGAATTTTCCTTCAGCCAGCGTTTGAAGTTTGATTCCCAAGCCTTGGAGATGAATTTGTAGATACTAATGCTTACCGTGAACCTATATCTTTGACCCTGCTAATTGGTTGGAAACCGTCATAGGATGAAAGTCTAAGCCTCACAAAAGATAAAATTCTTTGTTCACTAAGTCTTTTCAAGCAAATATTACAGATTTCGCAAGAAGCCACGTTGTCACCGGCTCGTACTGCTCATCTCAGCTATTCTACCGCCGCCTCAGCGCTCTTACAGGGAGCCAGATCGATGCCCGCACACAGGTAGATCCATGAGAATCTTCCAAAATTTTCCACATGGTCTTGGAAACTCGGGAGCATCAAGATGGTTATTGTCTTTGTTGTTAGAAATATTCATTAGGAGGGTGTAAAACAGCTCGTTTGGCCTAGCGGCAAAACATTGAGGAAGGATGGAAAAGATATGGAGGATAAATTTTAAAAAGATCATGGGATGAAAAAAATGAAGTGCACTCAAAATTAGACTTGGAAACTTCCCAGGAAATCGAGAAGGTCATAAGTTCCTCTTCACCAATCGTGCAGATTTAAGTGATTTCAATTCATTTCTTAGCACTTTTCAGATCAAAAGCGGCGAGCGAGTAACAAACATCGGCCGAGCGCGAATCGTTGGACCCGAGGTGTTCGCGAAGAATGGAGTGGTTCACATGATCGATGACATCCTGTTCAGCGATGAATGTGAGTACTGGTGGTATTCTTACATATAGGTAGTACTACTGGCTCAGGTCAAGTTGTTAGCAACAATCTGTACAGTGGGCATCGATAGCGGTGACCCCTCTGCGGCCTCGAAAAGCACGCGACGCGACCGCGCCGCTCGAGCAGGGATACCCTACAGGACAGCAAACTATGGAGTGTTCTTGACAGTTAGCTAGTTTTCTTATTAGGTAACAGCAAATGTGATGAAAAAACACCGAGAAAACCCAAATTCACTACTGCAGCGACGATTCTATCGGGAGCGGCGTGGTGGCGCCTCGTTCCTTTCGAGGCAGTGGATGGGTCACCACCATCGACGCTTACTGTATATCTAAACCATCTCCTCCTGAGTGAATAATTCAAAATTTTTTAATATAGAAGCCCAACTTGTACAATTCTCCCCGAGGTCCATTCCCTTGGGAATTTAGCCGCATACCATCACATGTGAGCGGAAGGAAATCATAATATTAGACAGTTGAGAAAATTTGGCACTCTTCTCTACCGGGTAATCCAAGCCTTGCTCGTGCTCTCTTCATACCAATACCGATGACCATTTCATTTCGACGTGATTTTTCTTGGTAAATTTCATGTTTTATGCTCATGATCATCACAGCTAACCCAGTTTAATCCGGTCATGTCGACGTTTTTCGTTTTTCCTGGGAGCGCAGTCTCACCAATACCCTACCTTGGATGAATTTCTCTGAGCCAATCCTTTAATCGCTACAAAATCACTGCGAGTTACAGCCGGAATTGCGTAGGCTTCACAGCAACCAAAAGCCTAAAAGTCTTTGCGTTTATTCTAACAACAACCACATATAAGGCTAAAGTCGCGTTTCTTAACCCGAATCCAATTCTCCACCTGTAGGGAAATTCTCCAACCATATGGCTTTCAGTGCTGTCATGGAGAGAACATCTTGAGGCATTCAACCGTGAATTGGCTGCTGCTATGGAAAATGTCGTGAAGAACTCAACCGAACCACTAACTATTTTCGTGCCACCTTCTGATAATGAAACGGTACTGTTTTCCTCTTCTGAGCAATTTGTTGCTGAAGCGTAGAAAGAAACTGTTATTCAAAAACCAACTACTTCGCCGATGTGGCTCATTACGTTCAGCCGTTGATTTTTGTCTACTGAAACCATTGCTAAAACCTTTTAGTTGAGCAACGAAATGGCGAAAAACCACGTGGTTATCGGAGAAGTCTTGGAAGATTTCCAGCGACCATCCACACTCACAACAGAAGCAGGATCTGTCGTAAGCTCGCAATCGTTTTCGTAAAACAAGGAGATTTAGATATTTTTCCACCTAGCGCCCATTTTCTTCCATGACACCACTTACATAGGGTTAGGATTACAGATGTTCACCGGGTATTCTCGGCACACGTCGCCGATATGGATGCGGATCTCAGTACAACCGGAACGTCGCCAACGCGGACAGATTGCTTGCTCGAGGATCACCCAGGAGAGCGTGAGAGGCTGCCGCTCGATTCTTCAATTCATTGACAAGGTGGGGTGCATGCTCTTCATGGATATAGTTCTCAGTCATTGAAGGACTAAATTTATTTTGTTGCTTAAATATTTTTCAAAATTTGTTCCCACTCTTTTTTTTCGTTGTCACGTTCGCGCTTTTCAAATGCTTCGCCTTATTTTTTCCATCTACGAATGCTGTTCGTAAAACTATTTATCTTGAAAAGGAAATCCTTCCATCGGTCTGAAGTCAAGTAAGGCTTTCTTTTCGTTTCAGCCGCTGCCACTGGTCCACGACAACTTTGAGAGTTTTCTTGCAAAGAGAAATGATTTGAGCAAGTTTTACAGGTGAGTGAATGGCTAAAATTGGAGCAAAATGAAACTTTGCAGCCTTTTTTTCGGGATTTACATACTTTCACTTTCACTGTGGAGGGAGCCCACAGTGTTCCGTATGAAAAGTTTGGGAAGAGGAGTCACATGCGACGGGCGTGGAGTGTTATAAGCTGTGTTTATACTTTTTTCGCGAGGTGCGGGGTGGTTCCCGTAGGTATTAGGCCGGATCAACAAGAAAAACAAAGAGAGATCATTAGGGAACAACCCCTTGATCAGTTTGCTTGTGCGCGACGGCCGCGTCGCGATGAAGTATAAACACAGCGATATCTGGAAAGGCTGTTTAACCCGAGCTCTGTGATTGGTCAGTTGGATGAGCCGGCCTTTTGCCTTTTGGTTGGTTTTTTTCCTTCCAGGTACAGCTCTCCCGCACCCCTTCACGACTTCGTAGTCTATGATTTCAAGCACATTCCTTTCTATAACGACAATTCATTCAGACTTTGGCGTGATACCTCGTTAAACGCTTCGCTGACCGACGATAAACTACTAACGGCATTCGTCCCATCCGACGACGCCTTCTCAAACAATGACTTCAAGAGACTCATTTCTGACCGCAAACTGGCAGATATCTTCGTGAGAAGACACATAGTCGAAGGTCGGTTGTGAAATTGAAAGTATTTACTGTTGTGGTCAGTAAAAATTGCTCAATTTTTTCTGTTACAGAGCCACTTTGCAACTTTGATCTACGTCGCCATTCCGGAGAAATTCGCATCCAGACATATGCAAATTTGAACGGTGAAGGTCTTAGGCCTACTCAGTCCGATGGGGAAATTTTCATTGATGGAGCCAGAGTGGAGGTATCAGAGCTATAACTGTAAAAACTGTCATTGTGACACCTATTTACCATTTCATTTGTCCATTCAAGGAGTCAGAGATCGTACTCAGCAATGGTGTCGTCTACGTCCTGGACTCAATTATAGTTAGAAACCACGACACCACGCAGCCAGGCAGCAACAGAAGAAGAACTATCAATTTGCTGGATGTTATTCCATAATTTCAACTTATTCTATTTTAACTATTGTATTCTGATTGAAGAAATCGCGTCTAATAAATAGTATGTACACGTGTCGTAGAAGTCGTAACTATGTTTTTATTACCATTACAACTCCGACGGGAAGAGAATTGTTCTGGACCTATCTCCAGTCTTGTTTGCGTAGCGGATCGAACGAAACCAGTGCATTTACATCTGCTTTATTTTCGATCGCACGCTTAAATACATTGGTATATCCCATACTTGTACCCAATTAGCTTTGATTATGAGCGGCTGTCACCAGATATTTCAATAAATCCGTTAATTACCTTGACCTCTCCTCCTG
The DNA here is from genome assembly GCA_000688135.1 of Ancylostoma ceylanicum. Lineage (NCBI taxonomy): Eukaryota > Metazoa > Nematoda > Chromadorea > Rhabditida > Ancylostomatidae > Ancylostoma > Ancylostoma ceylanicum. Next base: position 83,148 of record JARK01001650.1, read on the forward strand.
ATTGGAGTCAGGCACAAAAAATTCTCAGAAATTTATGCAAAACGTTGCCGGAAGCCTTCCTGGACTACCCGAAGGAGATCACGGGGGACGTCGTGCAGTGAACCCCGAACACTGCATCGCAGAAACTGCAGAGCAGAAACTGCGCTTAACTTTGGATCTCCAACGGAGTGGAACCAGCGATAGGGACGGATTGCAATCCGCCACTCTGCCACTGAGCCATCCGGGCTATTTTTTTAGCGGGTGTTTGTTAGATAAGTGCAGCGGTCATACGGGTGAGCAGCATAGTATTTGCAAAACTCCGGTACCTGTCGGGATCAGAACCCTTCGCCGCTAGAACGACGGACAGTCGCTCTATCCACTGTGCTACGCGTACACGTCTTACCAATTTGTTCGATCCACTCACAGACCAACCATTTTGATCTGTGCAGAACATTGCTGGCTGTGGACGCCTGATGGCGCCCTTCTTTATGGTTCAGTGAGGTATCGGGGAAAATCTCCATAAAACAGATTAGTTGCTGAGTTATTTCACCACACTTCTACTGTTTTTTGTCATTTCGCTTCTCAGCGAGCGTTTCGTTATCGTTCAACTCTATTGACCAGTGTGTAACATCCGTCTTGGTCCTCAACATGCCGAAAGCAACGCCTGAGCTCTCAGGACCGGTCCCGACGGTGGAAAATCCCCTTCTAACTCCTACCTTTAGCGCCCTATAGTTCTCTCAATATCGAGGCTTTCACAAGGCACAACAAAAGCCTGTATTTTGGACAAGCGTAATACCGTGACAAAGTAGGCCTAGAGTACCTCCGCTTGGATAGCGTAATGTACACAAAAGGTATTTGTGACTTTGCGACCTACAACTATTCTTTCCATAAGTTCGCTAGAACTGCTGCAACAGCATGTTCTACAAGCAACTTTGTAACAGTACAATGTTCCTGCTCCAAATTCTTAAAGGCAGAGGCCCACCTCATATCGTTTTCGAGTTATCAACATATTCCGAACCTTCTCGATGCGCTACTTCCGATAATGTACTTGAAATATCCTAAAATGGTTTCTAGACCCGTTTTCCGTGACGGGCTTTGTACCAGTTTGCTGGAGCAAATTTATGTGCAAAGGCGTGTATCATCGTTGATTTTATCGATCGGACAGGTCAATACGTGTTCACCCGACGCCACTGCTGTGGCGGGCAGCCAGCACAGCTTGGAGCGGATCCGCCCCTGCTCCAAGAAGCGGGTGCTTTAACCCCATCAAAAACAGGGTTTTCGTCACTTCTGTGACTTTTCCTGTATATTATTGGAATCAGCGCGGCGAGGAGGTCACGAATCTGCTGATATCGCCGACGTGGGAAACGAGGTGGTCCCTGCCTTTGAGTTTGAGAGTTTTGCTTGAGTTCAAGGCACAACACAATTTTTCCGTTATTTTTTATTTTTCCTTTATATTGCATTGCCGAGGCCGAATAACAACGCCATGACATGTATTATTTTAGTAGTGAAGAAGTACATAAGGCTACATATAGGGAAGGCGATAATGAAGATCCATGCGAAGTGGGTCTACTGTCACACTAAGGACGCTGGTGAGTAGCCCTCAATGTACTGCTGATTGTTGAGCTTTCTCGGAGGAACTTCAAGGAAACGTCATGAGGAGAAGGCAGACGAGAAAAACACAAAATAATTTAAACACTGTCAAACAAAATAAAATCCTAACGTTATGGAATGTAGCTAAGTGAACCTGTCACAACTAAACTTATAACGATGAGAGGATATTTTTCTGACATGGCTCTAGCAGGAACGTGTCCGAAAGCCGGTGTAATCGTACGCTGTCTAAACCGCATTCTCCTTCCTCCATTCCGAAATTCTCACATATGAACCGTATCTGCAACTAAAATTCTTGCAGAGGAAAAAAGTACACATGGGTAACGACTCACTTTGACGGTATGCGCAGGACAGTCGAAGCTGCCGCTCTGCCAGAGCAGCACGCCAGCCTCGGACGGCGTCGCGAAGGGGCACTTCTGCGCTCCGGTGATGTCTGCACAGCATCCGATAAGTCGCGTACCCGGTTTCCACTCTAGCGCATCGAAGAATACCTTGGGAAAAGGTAATTATTTCGCAGTAACGAGAAAAAAATAAAAATAAATATCGTTATGCTGCTTCAGAACTAGTCAACGTCTTATAATCACAGCTGATGAAAGGAAAAATTGGTTGTCACCAGAGATGATTTTGAGAGAATTAAAAAAATCTGTGAGATCAAGGCCCTCAATAATACTGCTGCATTTCTAGTGTATATAGCCCTGAATAGTCTGTAAATCAAACTTGTACCTCGCTTTACTATACGCTGATCATGCGCGTCAAAATTTAGATAATTCCTTATTAGAAATCCTAGGTTCTTGTTCACATGGATAATCCATGCAGTAGTAACATCAATTCCATAAGATTGAAAATGTGAACGTAAACAGCTCCTGTTGGACAAATCAAAATACAGTGGGCGTCCATGGTGGTGACCCGTCTGCGGCCTCGAAATGCACGCGGCGCGACCGCGCCGCTCACGACAGAATCGTCGCCGCGGTAGCTAATCTGAGTTTTCTTGGTAGTTGTTCATCACATTTGATGGTAACTACTAAGAAAACTGACTGGTTATCAAGAAAACCCCCATAATTTGATGTCATGGAAAGGATTCCTGCCCGAGCGGCGCGGTCGCGCAGCGTGCTGCGGACGGGTCACCGCCATCAACGCCCACTGTATGGCATGTGCTGCTATTATCTCGATTAGCGCCTCCGCGCCGCAGACAGGTCCGCGGCGATAAGTCATTCATCAACTAATTTGATATGGACTACATACTGTAATGCACTGGAATGTAGGTGGCGATCTTTTTTTTTTTGAAGATGTGAGGCGTAATGAGCCTTAAAAAAGTCACTGCCAGCAAAAAAAAATTTTTTTGCCATCAAATAGCAGTAATCATGGGCCGAAACAGGTCCTGTGATAACTGTAATAATATAGTTACCGTATGTGACTCCACCATATTCGTACCCGTCTCCAGCACCGACGATCCTCCTGGCGGGACGCGAGCGCGTATGAAGTTCGACAAACCCACTGCAATCAGTTATCTTTACCTACGCTCTCAAAAGCTCGGTAAACCTTTGAAAATTACCCCTCAGGCGAACGAAATGGTTGGCATAGGGCACGTCTTCGGGGTGCGTATACGAGCACATGGTCCGATCGAACAAACATCCTCCGACGGTGTTGCAAGGCTGAGGAGGAGCCAACGAGAGCGGTCTGTTTACGATGACTTTACGTGACAAAGAGCTGATAATAGGTTTATTTATACTAGTCGTGTGTTTCAGTTACGCGTGTCTGAAGTGCGTCAGGCCTGCGAGTACGCATATATGCATCTTTCATCATAAAGACGTACGCGTGACAAACCCATACATCTAGTATAAACTGCCCTAGTTGGAGAATTCTTCACGCTTGCCTGTGAAACACCGAAAGAGGAGGGGGCATGTGAACTTGAGTGGGACCCATTGGAGTGATGGGTTTGATGGGAATGCCGATCTGCAAGGAATAACAATATAATAAATGTTAAAATAGCAAACACCTTGTCCGCTAAACATCTGATGGAGATACCCTTACGCCTTGTCGTTCTCCATTTGCGTTTCTGGGTGGTACGTTTGATCTCATCGTCGTCAACTCCTAGAAAAGGACTTGTAGGAGGGTTCGGCATTTGATAACACTTGGTATTTGATTACATACAGTTCAGGGCGATCTATTTTGATCAGTCCGATATTAGAGCTATGACTCAGAAAAGAATTCAATGTGAGGGCCAAAAGATACGAAAAATTCCATTCTACGTTGCAGTTCTCTCGAAATTTCAAAACTTAATTCCATCCATAGTTGCTGCCGCTTTCCTTCGTCCTCATTCTCTGCTAAAAGCCACCAAAATTCTACGGTCTCGACCTACGAAAAAAAAAACGCTAATTCAAAGGTTTCAGCAGAGCTGAAGACAGCAGTGGCGGATGCAGGGGGGGGGGGGGGGGGATTTTCAAGTGCTTGCCTCCGAAAGCTTGCCTAATAAAGCCTATCTAATAACTAATAATACCTGATGGCTAATAAGGCTTATCGACCAGGAACAAAAACGTTCTCATTCAAGGATACAGGTGATATGTTAGACCAATTGTCGAATGTGGTACAACCGTTTTTGCTCACCATGAGAAAAAAGACATAGCAAAGATTGAGAGTATACAAAATAATTACACAAGGAAATTAATGATTCGACATCGAGGATTTCAGCACTCAAATATTGCAGAGTCCCCAGCACGAAATAAGTTGTATGATCTTCATACCTTAAGTTTTCGAAGAAAGCTGTTTGATGTATGTTCTGTATTCGAAATAATTTCCAATATACATAAAATATACATAAAAATTGGGTTGACAAAATTTTACAAGCTTCTACCATCCAAGACAAGGAGACTCGCCTTCAAGATTTCATATCCCAATACCGAGAAAAACAATAAGGCAGCAGTAATTTACTGCTCGTGCAGCGTCTGCATTTCTGCACCTAAGGATAGGTTTGACACCTGGCTTAAAAAATTTTGCATCGTTTAAACGAAACGCTGCCTGTTCCCTCCTAAAGTATTGGGTTTTATATGTCTATGTATATTTAGGAATGTATTTTTTAATATTAGCTGGAAGCATTGTGTTATACCAGCGAATTTTGTTTGCTAGTATTGTGTTGTAATGTAATCTTAACTCACGACTGTCTTAAAGGCAGCACCCGCTGAAAACCTTGCGTTGGAAATTTCCCCGAATTTCGGGAGTTTTCGGGACGGCAAACTTATAGGCAGGGATGAAACCGCGTGAAAAACGCTAGAAACGCAAGAGATGAAGGCGCTCTTTCCCATTTGTCGAAGGCGCGGACGAGTGCTCTGCTGTAGGGTGTGCGCGCGTCCCGCCACGAAACCCTGCGAATGGTGCATATTGCACGCATTCACTGCGGCAGACCACCCACTGCGATAGCGTTAACTGGTGCGTCGGACAGTTGAAAGGCCGACGTGTCCGCGGCAGCGATCCTTGTTTCACTGCAGGTAGGTCATCATTCCTTGTGTTCTTTCCACATTTGTGATGTGCTCACTCTCTATTTTACGAATCACACCTCTGCTCCTAGCCGAGGATTTCGGCTGGTGCTGCCTTTAAATAGTCGTAATAAATCTATATCTACACCTATATCTATGAAGCGGTTGAGAAACCTGAAGTCTCAATACTCGCATGAAAATTCTAAGAAATTTCCAAATGAAAGAAAGCAGCTGTAACCAAAAGATCTGAAGCACAAGGTGCTACACACTTCCACCAACCTCATCTTCATAATCTGGTTCTGCTTCGTCGTCATCTTTTGTCTCGTAGTTCGGATCGAGAAAATCCACCAGTTCTTTTCCAAGCAGTTCAGTTAAGGCTAGAAGAAAAGAAATAGTAAAACTGATGAAAATTTATGGGTAACACTAATAACTCCTGCAATTTTCCCTGCACAACAAACTGGTGCAACTTCCAGTACTATTCATAAACGAACTAGGCCTAAGTTCCCAGATCAGGTTTTCTCTTTTTGTCACATCATAAAATATGTAAATGCGATGTTGTACTAGTCCTTCCCCCCCTCCTCTCCCAGAAGATTTTTATCCAAACGGCCAACTGTATACGTCAAGCCAACCTACATCATAGAACAGTCAATGGCACTACAAGTTAAGACGAAAATTACCATTACTTACGATTATAATCCTTCGTTTTGGCTGGAGGAGAAGGCGGAGGCATGACACCAGACGGCTGCTTTGAAGAATGGGCATCAGGAATATAGCGCTTTGGTAGTTTAACGGGGATTTTCTTTACCGGAAGTGAAGACAGCAGGGCCGGCTGTGCCCGCATTTCCCTCGTTGAAGCGAGTTCCTCAGTGATTCGCACAGTTGTGGTATGTCTGTTCGATTCCCTCACTGTGCTAACCTCTCCCGACTGTTTCTTGAGTTCCTTGGGCTTCGATTCCGAAGCAGCTAAGTGTTGCTTGAGATTTTTTCTCTCGCGTTCCTTTTCCAGGATTTTCGTCTTGATTCTCTCATCAATGAGCGCCAGCTGAGACAAGTTCAGCTTCCGTGAGCTAGATCGGTGAACATTTGAGGCCAGCTCCGCACCGCTTGTGTCAGAGCCGAGCCTCTTTTCCGTGGTCTGCGTCGACGCCGGCACGGCTATCCGTGCAGTCCGTGAGACGACTTCCTGAAAGATTCAAAGTTAGAGCACTTCTTCAGGAAACGAAATCTCCAGAAAAATGGAGGACCGAAAACTTCAAACAAATTACTAAGGTCTTGTTTGTGAAATAACATCACCATTAACAATGGCGTAAGTGTATTACAAGGTAGTCCACTTTTCTTGCTATAGCACATGATTACATTTGCTATGAAGATAAAATATGTATTTTTTCTTCCATTTTGCTGAGTGTGTGGAGTCCTAGCCTTGGGTAACACAACATTTAAGGAAGCAGCCTGCAGACACCACCCTCAGGCGTTGTCGCGAAGCGATCGCCCCTCTACAAAGGAAACCCGAGGAACCGTGATACTCATGATCGCGCCGCGGGCGGCTGTGAGTTGAATTTGACCACATCCGTCCTATCGGCTGTCGATATCTTCGACATGGTGGCTCAGTTCCCTTGCGATCGTCCACCGCCAGTGGTGCTTCTCTTTCCTTCCTCACATTATTGGTTGTTCCACATGGTCTCTATTACATCTTAATGCGGTGTTAAGCCACTCATCTACTACATATTTGATTATGGAGCCGGGCGACCCCGACCGCTCGTGATTTTAATACATTCAACTAATCTCAGCTATGAATTTTATTACATATCTAATATTTGCCAATTAATTCTTTTATCCATTGAATAACCCACCGAATCCATACTTGTAAAAGTTAACATACGTTCAACAAAATCTTCCCAAGCTAGTGTTTTTCTGCGTTTTCCTAGAGGTTTACCCGAATAATACGTTTTGTATTGTATTGTTTGTTTTATTCACTTGATGGTGTTTGGTGCAGGCCACACTGGGTGGCCGATCAATCGGGCCCACTGAGCCCCCGATCGCGACAGGCGTAGTGTCAAGCCGTCTCGATTTTTTGAACTTGGGGAGAAACAGCCAAACATGGTACAAACGACCCCCTAACTCAGTCTAGCACATTGTTCTTGAAAGAATCAAATCATAATGATAAATGGCTGCGCTCACCAAGCTGTTATTTGCAGATGAATTGCATCTCATAACTGTCACAAGGATCCTGTCGAGCATTACGATGGCATTCACGCTCCCTTCGGATCGCTCCACAACGAACAGCACCTGCAATTCCGGAGCATTCGCTTCCACCCTTTCACACTCAAACTGCCACGTTCGCGTGGAACCCGTTCTGGTGACTCATAAAATGAGGAAAGTCGGTCGCACGGAATATGCAGATTCCTTCCAGTCACTGGCTTCCCACTGCGATAGCGTGACAGGAATCGCCCATGCAGACAGCCGCATTGATACGACTAATCCCAGCGATAAACGAAATCGATGGAACGGATAAACGACCAAAATCGCACGATATACGTACCTGGATATCCTTTCCACTTGGAACGGCAATCTGCTGACTGATGATCTGACTTTGGCGTGACGGTTCGGCTGGATAGCAGTTTTTGTTTTGGACAGGATGGTACCATCTTCTCCAGCACAACTTGAGTCGAGCGGTCGGACTCTGCCAGTGTCTGAACAAGTAGAGTATTGGGCAGCGAAGAATTAGAAGGCTGTCATAGCACGATGGCAGTCGCTCTTCTGGGAGAAGTGCTGGAGTTCAACTACCAGTTCATGAAATTTAGCAAAATTTTCACAAGTGTGCAAAGATCCGAGGGAAGCAGACAGTTGCTGGCAAACACAACTAAACCAACACTAAGTGTGTAACACAGAATGTAGTACTATCTTACGACTAAGCCTCAAGCTATTCTGCGGTTTATACTTCCTTTTTTGACTCGGTTCAAATTTTCTGATGCCACATCCCCGTGATGTGATGAAAAAAAAAACAAATCAATAAATACCAAACTGGTGCAAAGTTCTGCCGCTGCTTCTTCGAAAACAACAATATGTTTCCACAACTTCACCGTAATATAGCCTCACCACGAGGTTTGTATAATACCTATGAATAGTAGAGCCCACTTCTTATGTTAGGAACGCTCAAATGGCGTCCTATGCCTTAACTCGTGAAACTGCGGAGCGGAAAAATCGCTGACTGCCATTTTTGTGTCGTCATGTTTGGCTTTTTTTTCTTGTGGAGTAAGAGCTCCTGGAGCTGGTGTCTTTTATGCGGCGAAATTCCCAAAGAATTCGAAGTATTACGAAGTGTTCGCCCGCAAGATAATCGAAATGTATGGCAGTTCTTGGGAACGATTATTGGCCTGTCTAAGCCGCATAGAAAATGAGCTTGTAGCCATATCGAGCAGATTTCTAGCCGAGCATTTGAGACTTTTTGGACCAAGTAGTAGCTATAGATAACGCTTAGCACACTGCTTCAAAATATCAACACGGAGTGGATCGTCAGAGAAGAAATCCAGAAAAAGCGAGGAAAATGCTTCAGAAAGTGCTCGTCTGTGTTTCTCTAAAACCAAGGCTGGTCCGAGCTCGACAGCGGGATTAGTGTTGATCTGTAGATTGAATTTGAAAGCGTCTCAGACAAAGTTGCTTGTGTACTTATTGGAAAATCACGCTAAAGAAAGTGGAAATGAGGTGTCGGTTCCCGGGTATTTCCTATCTCTGAAGTGCACTGGACACCTTAATATCCACCAAATTAGAGCAGGATTAACTCTACAAGCCCATCACCACATCTACATAAATTTTAATCTAAATTTAATTTAATAAATTTTAATTTTAATCTGAGGACAATAGATTTTTGCAAAAAAAAATAATCTGACAAAAGTTTTGCACGAGCCTGTTAATTTGTGTAACAATGTTACTATGCTAAAGCTGTTTAAATTCAACTAAGTGTGCATTCACACTCTAAGAGCAACTCTTACATTATAATATTTACTCGATAATCAGGAAATATTGGACGGAATGTTGGAATATTGGAATTTCTTCAGTAACGACAACATATACGTATCTACAAGAGGCACAGTTCAGTTTTCCCAAGCATTCGAGCCGTTCTACTACATGTGCGACATCTGTGGGCCATTGGGATTACCCAGGGTAAATACGTTGACGTCGATGCCCGCGCTAACGATAGGTTAAATTTGTACGGTGATGAGACACGTTTACCCTGGGTAATCTCGATGATGCCAGTTTTCTTAACCAAAATAGAAAACCAGGGATGAATGGACTAGTAAATCGGAAACAATTAGGACAGACTTGTCATTAGCTACAATTCTCAGAGGACTTCGAAAGGTGGAATTTCCAGGCTTACGTTAGACATCTCGCTGTTAAAATAGAATTTGCAGGAACCCAAGACCAGCAGAGGGACGATAATGCAGCACAGAACAGGACAAATAGGAGAAAATCAAGAATGGAAGAATTGAGAAATGTCAATAGGAAAAATTTGAGCTTTTACAAGGAAAAAAAATGATTTAAGAGAAAGAAGGATCCCAGAGTAAATCTAATAAAACAGACATCAACTAAGACAAACTATCGCTGTCCCTCTGAACATTTGAGAAGCAAAGAAAGGGTTTCTTGAAAAATCCAGCCACAACTCTCTACCCATTCCCCTTGTAACGCCGCGCCTTTTTTTGATGTGGCTCTTTCTTGTGTTCTCTACAAGTTCTCACTGTCGTTGTCTTGGATGTAGCAGACGTGAAATCGCAATCGCCTGCTGTGTTCAAGGCTGAAGAAAAGGACATCAAGAGGAATGGACAAAAGATGCGTCTGTGAGCTAATCTCATTTGTCCTTTCAACTTTTTCGACATCACACAAACCTATGGGACGGTCTTTTTTATATGAACCACGTCACAGAATGTTGGGAACCAGAACATTTCCAGCACAAGTGACCACAATAACCTGATATATGCAAAAAAAGACATGGTTGTTGTAGTACTTTGGGTAGCTAATATTTTTTAAAATGTTTTCGTGACTCATTTGGGGAAGATCCTGTTTGGAAACCAAGCAAAAATAATTATTAAAATACGTGTAATGAAGCTATTGAACATACAAGAGTAGTTGATAGCATTCAGTACTGTATACGAGTTTCTGCTCAGTTGTGACCCTCCCCCCATTTCAGCCTCTGCTTATACCCTCAAAAATAGAGGCTGTCAGGCAGAACAACACCACCCCTAAGATCCAGGGGTGCAAAGCTATTTAATAATTTTCTTTAAAAAAAACGGTGGAACTACTTTGCTAAGTGGGCGACGAAAGCTAAAGTCCACGAGAACCTGCTATGCAGACGCTTTTTTTGTAGGCTTTAATCATGGAATGCCCGGTCTGGTAGCTAATGTACATAACGAAATTGTCGTGATCACCGCTCCACTTTCACTTTCTGCTGCGTTTTTGCCGTTATCGCAGCGGAAATAGGTCACTTGTACTCCGCGTAGCCTTATGTGTCTCAGAAAAGTGAAATCTAACACATAATCGCGTTAATTGCGCTGTGAAACAAGCGATAAATGGGGCGAATGTGTGGGTGCACAGCAGTACCTGTATTGGACCACCACTTTGCCGTCAGCAGAGCAGAAAGCACATGAGCCGAATGCTGCCTGTCCCTCGAAGCCGTTCTGGAGCAGGTAGTTACCTACTGGAATATCAGTGTATTTTTCTAGGAATGAGTTTCTTAGTGAATCACTCAGCCAAACCTGGGGGCAGCCGGCTTCGTCCCACGAGAAAAGTCCGTCGAAACTCGTTGATGTTGATGGAGCGACCGCTGCGAACCTGCCATTTCGCGTCCTCTTTCAGCGAATGCCAGCAGCAAGGCCTCCTGAAGTCGCAGCTCAGCTCCTGCGCAACGGCCACTAAACGGTTACCAGTACACAGAAGTTAGTGGAAGCAGTTGCAATAAAACTGAAATCACGACGAGACACCTTGCAGCGCGAGGGCGACGAGACCGGCACTGCGCCACAGCATCCACGACTTGTCCTATCATCGGGCCGCCCACAAAGCGTCCGAAGAAATCTCATCAATATGCAGAGTTGCCGCGTTCCATCGGATGTAGGATCATGGACACGTGCTTGCATTTTCGCCACCCACCTCCAGTTTTTCAGGCTTTCTACGGTTGAGAGGACAAGCATGTCATGCTTGCCAGGCCCTACTCGACTTTCAACCGGATTCGCATAATTATGGACTCTGCGATGGATCGCACTGTCCTTCGTTCCTTGGCTATTGTTAGCTATTGATAGGATCTCCTGCATATTTCCTCCTCATATTGGCGAATTGCTGGAAATCATAATCCAGAAAACATCTTCGTGGTCCGATTGAGCTCAATGACCTCTTGAAGGGTCGTCGCGTCACACTACGCATTGTGTCGTTCCTCGGATTTCCGCGTCCGTTTTTGTCTCTCTTGCCGGAACAATCCGCTAGCAGAGTACAAAAATCCTGACATTATCGCTGTAGTTAACAGAACGACAACCATCAGACGCGTACTTTACACGGATACGATGGCGCCATTGCTGGAACGAGTTTAGCGTGCTTCAACAAGCTTTCAAATGACAAAAAGTGGACACCGATGGCCTGAGAGAACGACGGCAAGTGGCAGATTTCCGTAGATCATCGCCGAACCTGTCTGTATGCAGAAAAACTCCACTTCAGTCTCACTACGTGGCCAGGTTAGCAATTTTCACAACAATATTGAACCCCAGGAAAATGTATACCTAAGTAGCCATTTAACGAACTATACACCTTGTGATCACAGGCTGGAAACCCCAGCGAGAGATGAGTGCGGTAGGGAGTCACGAGCCAGTCCTAAGCCCACAAGCTATTCACGGCGGCTCTACTGCATGCGGTGTCGGCCTAGAATGGGAAAACAAAGGGTACCTCAAAGGCTGCGGATATACTCCTCGAGGAGTATAGCACCCAGCATCGCCGTCGTCGTGGCGACTTCATTTTTGACATGTATCGCTTGTGGACGGTCAGTCGCCGATATTGGACCGCCGAAAATCAATATGTCAAAAATGAAGTCGCCTCGGCGGTGACGATGCTTGGTGCTACACTCCTCGAGCAGCCAAAGAGGTGATAAAAATTAGCTACCTTTGCTTTGCAGAGAGCATCTTAGAGTATCCCCAGACTTCGCCGGCGGTCGTGGCGGTCGCCACATGGATAAAGTGAAGGAGGAAACCCCAGACGAAAGAGGGATGATAATCAAAGGGGCGTGGCAATCGATAGGCATCCTTCCCATTATCGCCATCGCTCACATCGCCACTTCATTGTGGGCACATCCTCGAGAGTACCGGCGATGAGCTCCGTTTGGCAGCGTTCCAGGCGATCCACGTGGCAATCGATACGTATCATTTCCACGACCCTTATCTCTTCTATCGCCGGTTCATTTTGATTCATTTCGAACTGGAGATCGCCACGACCGCCGGCGAAGTCTGGGGATACTCTTATTGACATCTAACAACACGGCCGAAATGGAGGTGATCGACAGCGAACTTAAAGGCAGGGGGCCGCCTCGTTTCGTATGTTGGAGATAGCAACATATCCTGGACCTTCTCGTCATGACAATCCCAGTAAGGTACATCAACAGGCACAAAAGCGACGAAGGCCCCGTTCTCGACTGGGTCGAATTGGCCAAAATCTGGAGCCGGGAGGTGGATCGCTCCAAGCTGTGCTGGCTGCCCGCCAGGTTGCAACGTTGGCAAACGAGTCTTGGCGTGTCCGATCGATAAGATCATCGGCTTCACACGTCAATTCGGGTCAGCAAAATGTTAAAGGCCCCGTCCTGGAAAACAGGTTTAAGAATATTTTGGAACAATTTCCGTATACCGCTTGAATCAGTGTGCCGAGCAGATGCTGAGTCTGCCACTACCTCAACCATGAAAATGAGGTATCGCTCTGCCTTTAACATGGCTAGTCTGAAGACAGATCTGGAGCCGTATCCAATATATTTGACCGTGAGAGGGAAAACACAGCGGGTATATATCCGTTTCCACTGGTTTTTATCCACTCTGCTATCCAATATAACTTATCCATCCACGTGTTCATTTCTTGACGCAAATGCGGTGTCTTGACGAGAAACAATGCGAAGTGGAGATGGAGAAGATCACGAACTGTTATCAATCGGAAATCGACCGGGTAAAGATAACCTTCAGTGAAACGAATGGATTTGCATACCCACGGATGTTCTTATTGAACAGCAGATTCTCGAAACCATTGTAAAATATCCGCCAGAGCGTGTTTATCCGACTGGATAAAGTATATTGGATACGGGCCCTGGAGGTGTCCAAGATGCAAATGATAGTAGTGGCATGACGCAGGAGAAGTAAGAATAGCAGGAAGCGCTCTCGAACAGGTGGCTTTCTACGGGTATCTGTTAAAAGAGCCGGACTTGATGAACAAAACCGCTACTGAAATAAACCGGTGCAGGCGGGCAAATTTCGGATCGATTCAGGAAGTAACGGAACAATACTTTCGCAAACGAAAGCAGACTTCTAGAAATAGAAATTGCGAGAAGTTAAACAAGCGAACAAGAGCGATCTAGAACAATTTTAATGACCATGACGACTGAAACCAGGACAACACAATGCTCTCCAAATCCGGCACCTCACGCCAATGTTGGCCGACCACCTACTGGGATCGAGCAGAGAGCACACACCGTGCCGTTCGATTGGGGTGTGATCTGCCGTCCATGCTCCGGATGAACAGACTATATTTTCAAAGGAATATTACGCTAGAGAGGGATGTAAATGTAAAATCAAGTGTCTCATCTGTGGTCGGCTTCCCGTATTTACTGTAGGCTTATCCGAAATATGTGCAATGATCAGTTCCTAGCAATTTTTATGGCATTTATTTTTTATGGCACAGAGTTGGGGGTACTGTTTTTATTTGACCGCATGGCTTGGCCTTCTGTTATGTTCACATTCTGTTCTTCTTCCTTGTGTCCTTGAAAACAACTTTCTCTCATGAGCTTGTAATTCCTCACATCCATTTTGTCAAAAACGACGTAAGTTGACTATCAGTGCGTACTATCACCTCCACAAGCACTAAATCACTATAGAGTAAAACTCATCTGTTTGTGTGTTTGTTGGTTATCGCTTATATCTCACGATCCAACCAACAAACACACATGAAACCTATACCGTTCGACTCAGAATTGTGCCCCGCAGTGCAAAAAATCATTGTGATCTGCGCAAAGCGCAGCTTCGCCGCGCTTCGCGTGGATCACAATAATTTTTTGCACTGCGGGGCACAATTCTGAGTCGAATGGTATAGGTTTCATGTGCGAATGTGTACCATAGAAAAAAGCGAATGTTTGTTTATTGTTTATTCATTAGCTAATTGGAAAATAAGTTGCTATCAGTGGCTAAACTCTCAGAGTTCTGTCTGAAGACAATTTAGCGTTTTCGAAAGGGTTAAATGCCAAGTTGAAGTTTCTATGCGGAAACGATTACCAACACACAATTTGATTACATCCCTACAAGTGCTCCGACTCGCCTTTGGCGAGCCTTGCAACTGTCGGCTTCATCCGCTTTGTTGAAAATTATTGGTACGTCAGTACCGAAGTCCCGCGAAGCGGGCAAGTGCGAGACTCGCCGGAGGCGAGTCGGAGCACTTGTAAGGTGTAATTTTATACTGCTACAGTGCGCGTCGATGGCGGTGACCCATCCACGAGCTCGACAAGGATGCCGCGCAACCGCGCCGGAATCGTTGTTGTCAGCTGTCGGAATGCTATTTCTAGGCGCTTTTCTTGGCAGATGGTGCAGTCACGCAATCCGTCTATCTTTTTGAGAAGGACTATAACATACCATTTTGTTTTCATGGACTGAAATGCAAGGCGCTCTCAAAACAGTAGATTTATTCAATAAAGCACATCACAGACGAAAATGATGACGACTAGCGGGACCAAAAACAAGTGACTTGGCAAAGAAATAGTCTTTTGTACCAGAATTCACAATAAGACTTCGCAAACCCAAATGAATCCAAAGAATGAAAATCCATTGCAGCTGTATATCTCGAAAACATAGCAACACTCTGAAGGTCACAACAATTAAGCACCGGGTGAGAAGACATTGAACGGATCAACAATTACGAGAAAATCATAAACTCTATTTCAATTGGGTGGGTAGTAATCTTGTACTTTTCTAGATCATTTCTAGAGAAGCAATTTTTAATTAAAAAGATAACAAGTACAAACGGGTCAAAACAAAACAGTTAAAAATGACCATAGAAAAGACTATGAACTCGTACAGCTACCACAGCAAATTAAGCCGCCTTCAAACTCCTGAAATGTCGCATGGAATCCATACGCTGATAAGTAGTCTAACTGCATACAATCCAAGGAGTGTGAAGAACCCGAGCTATCACACCAGAATTTACAAATTATGATGAGAAAGGTAGTCACAGTTGAAACGGAGCCTTCACACCCCACTAAACTGTGTGTCTGTTCCAACAAAGACCAGAATCTGAGGTGACTATTTGCAACATTTCCCCCTATTGTGAGTAGGTTCATCGTCGACCAATTCAATCCTGCGACCCCTAACATTTCCATCAACGCGATTTCTCGATGAATCCTTCGCTACCGTCACCATGGCTGAACGTTATTTACGATTAAAAAAGCATTAAAGAACAGAAAATGAGAGAAAAGCAGGTCCACCTTTGCATAATTTCTCAAAAGCTTGTGCTATTCCAATATCTTCTTTTGCAGAGGTTTCCTCATACATGGCACCCATCGATGAAGCGTACCTATTAATAGACTTCCGAAAATAAAGCAAACATGAGCAGTTCAACTGCTTACGAAAATTTACTTATAAGTTGATCATAAAGTCATAGTGATGAATACTTATGATGTGATCTGGGTGGGCAGAACTTTTCTTTTTTTCTTGAAAGACAACCTTCAGACGATGGGAAAGATCAAAGATTTGTATGCATGGAAGAAAAACTTTTCATATATTAGAGGAATTCTGGCGACAGTGGCAGCTTTAAATAGTGTCTTAAAAAGAATAAGAATTCGAACTTTCCTTGTTCTTCCATGTGTAATCTAGCATAGAAGTTTGGAATTCGGTGGAAGCTCTTATTAACTATACGATTCAGTAAAATACGTAAAACTCAAAAACAGACAAGAAATATGATGTTGTTACACAGAAATTGCTCTACAGTTTCCCCATTTGGCCTTAGGTGTTATTTATGGTTGCTGTGCATCAAATTTGACGCGTTTGAATTTTGAAATTTGAAAAGTCATCATTTAAAGTAAAAAGAGAAACGTACTCTTGAGCTTCTTCAAGTGGGACTGTTCTGTTTCTCTCCAAATCGAACTTGTTCCCCACAATCATCAATACTACTGAATCTCCCAATGCTCGCTGTAACTCTTTCAACCACACCTTCGCCTGAAATTCGTGGTTAGTTTTTACAGACAGTGGTGTAATCGAATATAGTGAAAACAGAACTCACTCTATCGAAAGATCGTTGGTCGGTGATGTCATAGATAAGAAGAGCTCCTTGGCTACCGCTACAATAAGTAAGTTACCAACCAAAACCAAAGGATGAGATTAGAATTAAAAGCACGCTGTAATTGCCACCAGCTGGGCTGCTTATACCATTGATCTGTTTGTCGCTACTGAAGTCGTACCGTGCAAGGTGAGAAATTTAGTTTCTCGAAAGAACAGCTCACTAACGCACAGAAAATGTACATAGCAGGACCGCCTTATTTCGATCCCGCTCTACCTAGTTCTGCCAACGCAAAATCCCCCACAGGGCAATTTATACAGATGCGTGCGTCAGCCGCGCGTCAGACGGACACATCCATTCGCAAAGGACTCTTCATGAACATCTGTCAACGCGGCATAGCATACATACCCAGAATGAGGATGCCACATGGACGTCGCGAAGCCACTAGTTGTGCATCTTACATGCATGTGAGCTGCGTCAGGGTTACGACTGGGCATATCCTTTATCATATAAATGCACTGGGTCAAAAGCCATAAACGTAGTATAAATTGCCCGTATGATTCCCTCTTTTCATACATTCTAATGTAGCATGGGCTCGCTCAAACATGCCAAGTACATTCAAATAAATATCTTTAATATTTTAGAAAAAAACACGTACATCCAATAAAGAGAATGTGTCTCACCGGTAGTAGATAGGCCCAAGTGCATGGTACTTCTCCTGACCTGCAGTGTCCCAAATATTCAAAGTGATATGGGCACCATCGATGTCGACTTGCTTGGATTGGAAGCTAGCCTAAAACAATGCTAGCCCATAAGGCAGAAAGCAGAAAATGAAGGTGTTGTTTTCCGTGCGTCAATAGCGCGGACGAATGCTCCGTAGATGGAGTGTACGCGCGATCCGCCAGAAAACCCTGATGGATGGTGCGCATTCCATACACTACATTACATACACTGTAGTAGTATGCCCGGTCAGTAGCGTGAGCTGTCGCTGCGAAGGCCCACAGTCCTTGTTAGCATCTGTGCCCACAGCAATATCTCCGCAGGGGGCTATTACTTTTACTCAGCTTACTGTTGTGAATTTCTAGCAACCAGCTACAAGGTAAACAACTCACTTCGAATACGAAAATTTTCGTGAATGCTGCTTCTAAAGAGCAAATAAGAAATTTAGGGAGCTCACCTGAATAGTGGATATATGTCTCGGGCTAAACTTATTTTCCACATATCGCATCAGTAAGGAAGATTTGCCTACAGCGCCCTCGCCAAGTAAGACTACCTAAAGAAATACAGTTGTGTAAACCGAACATCTTTTCCGCCAAAGAAGGTACATCACCTTGAACTGGTAATCTTCTGACGTCCCCGCTCTTTCCATGAATTGCACAGGATCGGATCTTCAAATGATCACTACATTCTTTTTTAGCAATGGCAAATGAGTGAAAAACGATAAAAGTGTGCAAAGAAACAAACGGCGGAATATGAACCACTTATTGCGGGAGCATAAATACCAAGTAAATATTTATATGCACAACAAAAACGAAAAACGAAGAAGAACAAAGACAGAGATCAGTATTTACAATTGCCCGCACTGTGCCACAAGAATAGGGATCTTCGGCTTATTGTTTGCCCCGGTTTGGACATTTTCGATTTTCCGCACAGTTAATAAACCATCGAGAACACGTCCTGAATACATATAAGAAATTGAGAACAAGCTTATCTTTTGAATGGACGGTTAATCAACAAAAAAGCAAAGGCGTAACAAAAGCATCTATTAAAAATTACCAAATACGACATGTTTTCCGTCCAAGAAGTCCGTCTTAGCGCAAGTAATGAAAAATTGGCATCCATTGGTGTCTGTTCCCGCATTAGCCTAAACAGAGTGAATTTAAAAAAAAAAACATGACACGTTATTGGTTGCAAAGGCACCATAGAGAGAATTCCTGGTCCATTGTGTTGCAGTTCGAAATTTTCGTCACGAAATTTTGCACCGTATATGCTCATCATGCCCGTTCCATCTCCCTGAACAGCGAAATTGAAAAGAAGGAGGAGAATAGGAACAAATACGGAACGATGATGCACTTACATTCACGAAGTCTCCCCCTTGAATCATGAAATCCTTAATCACTCGATGGAACTGGCTATTTTTATAGCCCACAGGGACACCGTCTTTGCGGAACTCTCCAGTACAAAACTGACGAAAATTTTCGGCAGTCCTTGGTGTGACGTCGGCAAATAACTCCATCTGAAGAATGAAAAAGTAATAAAGTAATACCTAAATGAAAAAAACCATAAACAGAGGACTAAGCATCGCATCTTCTTACCACTATCGTTCCTAGAGGAGCTCCTCCTGCTGTCATTTCCATAAACACAATCGGGTTATCAGGATGCCGCAACTGCTCAGCATATTTGTCGTAATCAGACATTTACGCTCCTAAATAACAAGCGGGAGGTAAGGAAACAATATGCTAGGATGACATAATACGAAACAGATGCTTGCAGTAATAAAGGAGAAAGAACGTCGTTGAAAAGAAAATTTCGGAAGATTTTAATTTCTAATGCAAATTTTGAGCTTGAACCAAGCGATTCAGCGAAGAGAGCCAAGTAATCCAGTCGATTACTACATCAACGGGCACTATTCGGCTAGTTCTGCGCAAAGAATTCACGGAAAAAAATCCGTTCAAACTTTCCTATGCGCATAAGGGAGTCTTCCGAGATGCTGAACACGACTATTGTATCTATTTTGTACCGTAACCCCATTTCCGTAGGCTTTTCAAAGTCTCGGAAACTGTACAGTGGGCGTCGATGACGGTGACCTTTCCGTGGCCTCGAAAAGCATGCGGTACAGCCGCGCCGCTTACGATGGAATCGTCGCCATAGTGGCGAATCTGGGTTTTCTTGATAATTACTCATCACATTTGATGCTAACTAATAAGAAAACTAACTAATTATCAAGAAAACCCCATGTTTGCTGACCCGGGGAAAATTCCTGCTCGGGCGGTGCGGCCGCGCAGCGTGCTTTCCAAGGCCGCCGAAAGGCCACCTACACCGACACCTACTGTACCTGTACAGCAATAATCATTTTTCTCCTGCTGAGGATATACGAAACTCAAATTTTCACGGGATAGTTACTGTCAAAACAGTTACTCATACGGAAGAACTGTACAAATTAAGAAAAAAAGCACTTCCCATAGGAACAAGCAAAGAAGTTCTGGAAGAAAGAAGGGACAGAGAAAGAATGAGAGAAAGAGAGCGAGAGAGACAGAAGAAAGAGTATGTACAGTGGGCGTCAATAGCGGTGACCCGTCTGCGGCCTCGCAAAGCGCGCAGCGCGACCGCGCCGCTCGAGCAGGAATTCTCTCCGGGACGCCAAATTATGGGGTTTTCTTGATAGTCAGTTAGTTTTCTCATTAGTTACCATCAAATGTGATGAACAACTATCAAGAAAACCCAGATTCGCCTCCACAACGACGATTCTACCGTGAGCGGCGCGGTCGCGCCGCAGGCTTTTTGAGGCCGCAGGCGGGTCACCGCCATTGACGCCTACTGTAGATATAATATTGAAACCCTTAAAACTGAGGTGAAGTGTCCAGAAGAGAGAACTACAGCTGAAACAAATGTGGTTTCATAGTGGAACCATTCCACGTGCACAAACGGTAGCAGTGAGGCAAAAAAATGTAAGAGTAATCCATACCAGCATATTTTTAACAAGAACAACATAGTAAACAGAAGAGAGTTGGATGAGAGGAATGGGTATTACACAGACTTCGTAGCAGTATGACGAAAAATATCATTGCTTTTTTGTTTCGTCGATGAACAACACATGCAACGACATGATACAACAGATTAGACTGCTGTTAGCTCGGCAGTATTACGCAAAGACATAGAAACTCAACTTAATACAAATTTTATTGTTCAAAATAATAGCAAAAAGATCTAGAAAAGTTTGCAAACCCGTGGAACGAGCGATGCCCAGCGACGTGAGACCGGCGCGGACGAGTCCTCGGCGCGGCGATGGCGCGAGGACCGCTCGTACGAGTTGTCGCGGCGCTTATTCGCAGGCAGAAGTAGTGCGCTGGCTCGTCGTCGGTTTTTAATGATGTTTTCAGTTTTGTCCCACACGGCTGCTCCCAAATTTCGATCGGTTCACAGTGTGTGCGCTGTGCAGGCTGGTGGTCAGCGTGAAAACAGAGATGATTCGCTAATCCGGTTCTGGTTTATGTGTTCTTATGGTCGCAATTAGTGTTTTAGTGTTTTGTGAATACCACATCTAATTGACAGCATGGCTGCGGCCAAGCCCTCTCTTCTTCCTTATCATTCTGTTACAAAAACCCTTTCAATCTGTGACCTCACCCGCCTGTAAACTTTTCCCTATGCGATTGTTCATCGTCGACNTTAGTGTTTTAGTGTTTTGTGAATACCACATCTAATTGACAGCATGGCTGCGGCCAAGCCCTCTCTTCTTCCTTATCATTCTGTTACAAAAACCCTTTCAATCTGTGACCTCACCCGCCTGTAAACTTTTCCCTATGCGATTTCTGTGTTGCTGAGTTTCTTGCTGGTACTTTTCAGGGTACAACATGAGCGGTACTTCCGTTGATGCCGATGGCCTTATTGAGGTGCATAAATGATTTCTTATTGCAGTTTCTTAATTTTGACACAAGTACCTTCGTGTGTTAAGATTCAGCTTCGTTAGATTGAATTGGTTGGGGAATAGCACTTGAGTTAGCAGCGCAGCGGAGTATTTCTTCGAAAAGTAATCATGGGGAACTATCCAAAAGTTTTGTTCCGGTTTCGTAACCTCGTCTGCAGCGAAAGGCTACGGGAAAACAACCTAAGAAACGTGAAATTATCACCTAGGTTATATTCAGCGGAAAGAAATCCAAGCTTTTTTTGTGGTAATGCAATGAAAAAAAAAACATTACGTATGTCAATATTCATATCTAGGAGTACCTCATAGTTTCATGCATTTTCTCTGCATTTAAAGAAAATAATCACTGGTAATACTTGGAGTTAGTAATTCTTTTTTCTGTGACTACTAAATTAGCTACAGGAGACCGGGTGTTTTTATTTTCAAGAGTGATCCTTCAACGATTCATTTGGGAAATGTGTTTTATTTTCCTTGTCTGATGGAGAAAGTACATGAAATATGTTTAGGTCTCATTTGTTTTCATATACTAACAAAGGTTGTGAGGTGTTATTTGTTATTCATCTTTCAGCGATATCTCTGTTGTTCAGGGCAACTATGAGCAAGTGGTGTCCAGTTTCGATGACATGGACCTGAAACAAAACCTGTTGAGAGGAATCTATGCTTTTGGTTTCGAGAAGCCATCTGCAATTCAGCAACGCGCAATTGTTCCTTGTACAACAGGTATCATTTGTTTATCTAGTATATTTTTGTTTTACGGTGTAATGGCTATATTTTGCAAGGTCGCGACGTCATCGCACAGGCTCAGTCTGGAACTGGAAAAACTGCTACATTCTCAATTTCAATATTACAACGTATTGATGAGAATGAACCAAGTGTGCAAGCGCTTGTCATGGCTCCGACACGTGAATTGGCCCAACAGGTACTTGATCCAGCTTCAGAGTCTTGTCATTGTCTTCAAAATATTCGGTGGAGTCTTTATTTCATGTAAAGTTGTCGTTATAGATCCAGAAAGTTATGTGCGCACTTGGCGACTACATGAACATCAAAGTGCATGCTTGTATCGGTGGAACGAGCATTCGTGACGATCAGCGCAAACTGGAAAGTGGAGTGCACGTCGTCGTTGGGACACCTGGTCGCGTCAATGATATGATCAATCGCAACGTTCTTCGTGAGTAATTTCTAATGGCCTTTTTCCTACCTACGATGGAAATGGTGGATGAAAACTCGAATACGGACACTTTTCACAACAAGAGGTAAATTGTAGCAAGTAGACACGATTTTTTCAAACAGTATTCAGCTGTGCGCCTTATTCCTTTTCTTTTTTGAACCAGTTCTTTGGAAATGTCCTCAGTGACGGACCAATTTTCTGTTTCATCTAAGCGTGTCAGATTATTTAGTCATTACCACAATCAAATCTGCCTCGGAAATTTGAAAGTTACTATTACTGTGGTAGTACTTACAATCGTGAATTTCTTGCGTCTTGCTGTCAGAATCTACTCTTTTCTGGAATTCAGCAGCTCGAATTCATTACAGTGTACTTTTTCACCACCATCATTTGAATTTCACAACACTGTATATATATTGATATTGACCTGGAGTAGGCCTAGTATACTGTTACTCAGTGTAAGCACTTTTGTTACCCAAAGAATAACGTTGAACTGAGAGTACAGTTTAGGTATTAATTTTTCACGTAGTGGTGGAAAACAAGTGTTTTCTTGATGATTTAACAACCAGGCAATTATCCTTACAACTCTTGCAGTCGCTTATTGGTTAGACGCTCTTAATGAAGAGATTGTTATGGAGTCTCATAATCCCGGAATCCTACCTAAATTTAATTTTTAGAAGGTTGCTTTCTCTCAAATCTGAAATTGAAACTATGGGTTCAGAAATATATTCTAGAAACAAGTCGTATCAAGATGTTTGTGTTGGACGAAGCTGATGAAATGCTCTCGCGTGGTTTCAAGGATCAGATTTATGAAGTTTTCAAGACTTTGCCACAGGAAGTGCAGGTTGGTGAGGCGTGTGCCAGTTGCTCACAGTTTTTTCCGACCACAAAAACACATTTCAAATACAGGTGGTGTTGCTGTCCGCCACCATGCCAGCCGATGTTCTTGATGTCACAAATCGTTTCATGAGAAATCCAATCCGCATTCTTGTGAAGAAGGAAGAGCTTACTCTCGAGGGTATCCGACAATTCTATATAAATGTGCAAAAAGACGTAAGTAGTGAATTATTGTGGGTTTACATTTTTGTGCTTCATCTCAGTCACAATGATCGTAGGAGTACAAATTTGAAACACTTTGCGATCTCTACGATGCCGTCAACGTAACACAAGCCGTGATCTTCTGCAACACAAGGAGAAAGGTAAAATTCTTCTTTTTCCTCGAGGAAACTACCGCATTTGATGATAAGGTTTTTTTAGGTCGAGCAGCTCACAGAACAAATGACAAAGAAGCAATTCACGGTGTCTAGTTTACATGGAGATATGGAACAACAGGACAGAGATGTTATCATGCGTGAATTCCGATCTGGTTCGTCTCGTGTGCTTATCACCACGGATCTGTTAGCTCGTGGTATCGACGTTCAGCAGGTTGGACACGGAAATGGTGCCTGCATTATTCAAAAAATATTTTCTATGAATTGTGACCCTTATAGGTGTCCTTGGTCATCAACTATGATTTGCCGTCCAACCGAGAAAACTACATCCATCGTATCGGTCGTTCCGGACGTTTTGGACGAAAAGGAGTGGCAATCAACTTCATCACAGATAACGATGCACGTCAGCTTAAGGACATTGAATCGTTCTACAACACAGTTATCGAGGAAATGCCAGTTTCTATAACCGATCTTCTTTGAGGTGTAGTCGTCGTGGCGTATTCTCTCCTTTGTATTAACATTTCAAAAACAATCCCGCTGTTTTGTTGGTTTTTTCCTTGGCTCGACATTGTTTTCTTCATTGTTGATTTTTAATTCGGAAGTGTTTAAAGTTTATGCGTTGCATTAAATAGTTTCAGCTTGTCACGAAGAATTTATCAACATTCAAGTAAGTGAAGTCGAAGTGCTCGAAGTGGATGTGGTTTTATAGATTACTTTTCTCGTATTAACCATCACACAAACAAATTTAACACGATGAAAGTCGCCTCTAACGCTTGCATTTCAAACTGTGCTTTGGGAGAGGATTTGACATGTTTAAGAGAAAAATCAGATCGGGATGGCCCAACATTTCTCAAAAAAAAAAAAAAAAAAGTGAGAGGTGTAGCTTTGTTAGGGCTATGAATAGGTATAGCCAGAAGCAAAAATCCGTTTTTCAAAACTCGGAATTATAATGGCGAACACATGCAAAGATTCGCATTATTGTAAGAGACGACTTCTATGGACAGGTAACTATTTAGACAATGAAACGTGAAAGCGAATCGAGCATTCAAGCAATTCAGTATCTTGGTACCTAATACTGGAACCAGATTTCAAAAGCAAAAGAACTCTGTTTCTGTGCAGGGCACTGTGATTGGCGTACTGTGATGTGGGATATGAGTCCAAGAACTCCTCTTCCCAGGTTTTAATCTGGTAGGCTTTCAGGAATAATCTGAAACATGGACGTTGGAACTCGGAAGCATGAGTTCCACCAGAACGAGAGTGGCCCAACTCATCTAGCTCTAATTTACGATTTCCTTTTTCTCTAATTCTCCAGGACCATTGTCCTTGGTGGAATGCACCATACGACAGATGATAAGCGCTTGATAATCTGTGGTTTCTCTGGAATATCCTTGAAGATCTGAAGAGTCTAATATTCAGAAAACCCCAAAAGTTATTCCAAATGTCGACGAGTGAGCGGTTAATCATGGCGGCGTAGCGCCTCGCACAAAAAATGTATGTAGTCAGATAAGGATTTTATCAAAGCAATATTGGGTAAGTGACATGTCGATGGGGATGACCCATCCACGGCCTCGAAAAGAACGCAGCGCGACCGCGCCGCTCACGATGGAATTGTCGCTGCACTGGCGAATTTGGGTCCACTCGGTATTTGTTCATCACATTTGACGATACCTAATCAGAAAACTATCCAACTGTTAAGAACACCCCATAGTTTGCTGCCCTGGAGGGAATTCCCGCTCGAGCAGCACGGTCGCCCCGCGTGCTTTTCGAGGCCGCAGAGGGGCCACCGCCGTCGACGCCCACTGTAGGCACTAGTGCTACTGTTGAAAGAGGCAAAATTGTTTCTACTTTCTCGGAGGATCTTCTTACTAATCGCTAAGGCATCGACACACTGCGCAATGTAAAGTGAAGGAAAACCTGCATAAAGCAAGTTGAGGCGGATCTGAAGACACTACGGTGCATTATTGTTGAAAATTATCACTGCAAACCGTCAAGAATGGAAGCATGTTGTCCAGGCAATCCTTACTCCAGTGGCGCCTGCAGTAGCGTTGAGAGGCCGGATCTTTCTTCCAGTCGTCAGCTAGGGGATAACTCACTCAGTCACTCATGTTAGTGTGTTCTCAACACATATTTCAGGGGGTCCATAAGTTGCCCTTACTGCAAGTACACAGACCAATCCATAAATTGAATCCCACTTGAAGATGGGTAGGCCTGTGTTAGACTCTCGCAGAGCATCGGAAACATAATTTCCGGGATTTCTGGAGCAGCATTCCTGATACTCCATCTTAAGCATTTGGAGTAGCCCATTAAAGCCGGCTAATGCCCCGTTATGGAGCCAAAAGCATGATCCGTTCATAAGTGGATTCACGGCGTCATCGGAAAATCTCCAGGTTCTGGATTTCGCATTACTTGTTCGTGCGACCTGTCGCACGGTAACAAGATCGTGTTCAGCTGGCCTAACCTGCGCAGCGTCGAGATGCGGAATTGTAAGCAGAGGAGATAAAGATCGACAACGAATTAGCGGTAAGAGATTGAAGGGGGATTGGCCCAGGGTAGGTAAAATTAATGGATATCTACATATACAGCGCATGTGACAGATGACAGACCGAAGTTTCACCTTTCCAACCTTAGAAATTTACGAGTATGCTGGGTTTTTGTAGCTTAGTTCTATCGTTTGTATCAAATCTAGCTTTTAATTAGATGAAAATCTGCGCAATTTGCTGGTCACCGTGATGATCAGCTTTGCTTCGGATCGTTTACACTTTCGTAATGAAATGTTGCAGAATTTTCTATCCACCCCGAAGATGAAATGGCCGGTGGCAAAATGGGGATCCTAGCCCTGAAATGGGGCACAAGATGAACAGACTATGTAGACCCTCGAAAACAGAAGAAACTCTAGTGCTAGACTCACGAGGGCAGAGTTCCTCCTCAGCGTCAATTCTCAGGTTTTTTTTCACTGAAAATTAATCACCAGGCGACGCTGATCACACGACGATAATGCTGTTCATACTTGATCCCTCAGAAATCCGCTCGGAAATCCCGTTTTGAGCGTTTTCCTTCATGGAGAGGTGAGCTGGTCACTGCGACATCTGCCACAAAGAGGCGCAAATTGCCATTAAGCTATATCACTGGCTTCGCGGTGAATATCCGCCACAAAGCTGTGCATCTGGTGATGTTGATCAGCGACACCTAGCGTTTTCCTATGGCAGATGTCTCAATAGACACTTTTTCGGTTTAATACACTAGCATAGTACATAAAGAAAAAAATGAAAAAGAGACATTTCAAAAGAAAAAAAAAAACAAGAAAACAAACACAAGTGTTTAGGAAAGCAAAGCGAGCACCACTATCTACAGCTGATATTAGGTTGTCCCATAAATAATGGCCACTTTGAAACTGAGCTTCGCAAGGTGCATAACTCTAAAAATCACAGAAACGAAGGAATGACAAGGTGGTTTTGGAGTACAAATGGTGCACGTCTTGGGCTTTCTGATCGTTCAGGAACTGTGTACCTAGCTCCTAAATTGGTGTCGTTATGAAGTTTCAAATATTCTTGGCTACGGCCATTATTTTTGGGACAACCTAATAGTATGAAGCTGCGAGGCATCCCGAATTACCCACAGAAGTAGAGCGTCAGAAAGGAGTTTCTTTTTGAGCGGGGGTGAACGGAGGGATATCCCAGGGTCCTTTTCCAGAATTCTCCATGGATGCAACATCGTACAACTTGATGCTCTTCACACGCAGCTCCACAAGAAGATGTGCTCTCAGTTCATGACGTCTAAATAAATGATATGTTCTTGCTGTGACTATGTTTGTTTTACGCACTCGAGGAGACGTATCTGTCTTCACCACCGTATATATCATCAGGATCCGTTGTTTCGCTCGTCGGCTACTAGTTCTGGTTGTAGAGATCCCGATTCGAGAGCAGCGAAAACAACTGTGCGCGAAAGTGCGGCAGTCTGACCTGATTCGTCGCGATTCTGAAAGGAAAAAAGGCGGTTTACGCGCTATTCATATAAATAGTCAAGTGTTGATGATATCTAATCCCATCTGAACTCCTTTCCCCACTAGCCTTCTCGTCGCCGTCGAGCGTCTTAGGCGATTTTCTACGATAATATTAGTTCTGCGGCGTCATCGTGCCGGCATTGTTTAGCGTGATTTTCACTTTCGAACGGTATGCACTGCATGGGGTGCATTGAGGGAGGGTGTGAGGAGGTATGGAATAGCTTTGGGCTCTCAATAAACTGCAAGGCAATCCATTCATCTATTCGACTTACCTTACATATGAAAATTGTCACCCAAACCTACTGGTGATGAGATGCCTTTTGTTCATGTTTCTATACTCCACGAATCTATTACTCCCATTCTCTCTACTTCTCTGTGGTCGAGACGTTCCGCCGTTCAGGGAACAGCAGTCCAGACAAAAAGATACGAGAGGAATTTTTCTTGATAGTGAAAGTAAGAGTAGCCATTCTTCTTCTCTTTTTTTTTTGCTATTAATATGTAAAAGTAGCCATTTTCCGCCTGCAGCTTTTCTGCGCGCAGCTTCTGCTTTCGTGGAATTTTTCAATACATGGATTCCTATGTGAACATACAGTGAACTCCAATAATTTGTAGACAAGGGCTGGGATCGCGACGCGGGCACTCTGGTCGTCTGCTGCACCGAGGCAGCGAGCCTGCTGGGCAGAGATGCGGAGGTAAACCGCGCCGCGGTCCCGGCCCTTGCCTAAGACCGCTCGGAGTTCACTGTATTTACTCATCAAAGCGTTATGTTTAGCTGTTGTGACATCTGCTTGAAAATTAACTGGAAATTAAAAAAAATTATCATGACTAAAATCAAACAATGTAATTTTTGTTGATACTGCTAGTCTTTGCAAAATCTGCAGTGCACTATCTAAGGAGACATTTCATTTCAGTTTTCTATAACCCTTTCCGTGCTAGTGTAGTCCCTAACAAACTTCGCAAGAAAATATCTTGATCTTCTCATCTTCAGACGATAAAGCATGTGGCCAAATCGGGTATGGAGCGCTGTACCTGGGAAAATTGGCGGGCGCTGCAAGACCAATTTTTTATGGCGCCTAACCTGCAACATAGGTATCGACCAGGATAGGAAACCCTCGAAGATAGCAGCCGTGGAAATTCTGAGTTATTTCCGTACATTTCAATCGGTTTGTGGTGAACCACATAACAAGTAGGAGTCAAACTGTTGTCACCTATCTATAGGGACATTGCAGCAAAGGCCATGACCACAAATTGCTACGGTACTTTAGGTGGAACGATGCGTCAGCTTACACAGCTTCATTCACTTGCACAGGCGCGTAAAGCGAAGGGAAGCAATGAGCAATGAAACCTATATGCGCAAAAGAAGCTCGTTTTTGTCTGCCCGCTTATGGTACTAGGTTGTTCCCAAAATAAAACCCGCTTTTGAGCTGAGCTGTGAAATGCACAAAAGGGAAAAGTGACAAAAAGATTTCGAAATTAAGATAGCATCCACGTTGCTTCAAAAATTATCTTTCTAGCTCCCAAAATAATGCAGTTATGAACTTCCAAACCCTAATTTCTAGAGTGCGGCCATTATTTTTGGGACAGCAAAGTAGTAATACGTTCCCAAAGCCGTGAACTGGGCAAAAATTACAGAATGAAGAGCTCGTCGGCATTAAGCGGGTCATGATTTTCATGGAGTCACTTATTTCCATGGATCCAAAACGGTATTCGCACACAGGACGTTAGACTTACACAGAGCAGTTGTTTCTCGCTACAGCCAACACAGAAAGGGTCTAACCTGCCTAAAATGACGGATCTGATTTGTTTAACATTCAATCAAAAACCATTTCGACTGTTATGTCTCGTCCATATGTCAGCTCCACCTTGCTTAACGTGCACCCAAAATGTTGCAGATGCGATTGTTTGTGTTTCTCGTGGTAGTTGGCCTGGTGGACGCTATTCCGGTCGACAACGGCGTTGAGGGCGAGCCGGAGATCGAGTGTGGGCCCAGTTCGATTACCGTCAACTTCAACACCAGGAATCCGTTCGAGGGTCACGTCTATGTGAAGGGTCTGTACGACCAGGCTGGCTGTCGAAGTGACGAGGGTGGACGCCAGGTAGCTGGCATCGAGCTCCCGTTCGATCAGTGCAACACTGCCAGGACTAGGTTAGCGATTTTTCTATTGACGTTAGATGCCTTCAGGGGGCACTTCTCGTATTTGAAATACTTCAGGTCATTAAATCCCCGGGGAGTGTTCGTGTCCACCACGGTGGTGATCTCGTTCCATCCTCAATTTGTGACCAAAGTCGACAGAGCGTACAGAATTCAGTGCTTCTACATGGAGGCCGACAAGACCGTCAGCACTCAGATCGAGGTGTCTGAGTTGACCACCGCATTCCAGACACAGGTCGTACCCATGCCAATCTGTAAGTACGAGATCCTCGACGGAGGGCCAACAGGAGCGCCGATCCAGTTCGCCACTATCGGCCAGCAGGTAGCTGTTCCCTCGGGATTTCCTCTTTATTCGAGCAGGCCTTAGCACCTCAACTCAGGTGTACCATAAATGGACTTGCGATTCCGAGACCACGGACACGTTCTGCGCTGTGGTGCATTCGTGCACCGTTGACGACGGTAACGGCGACACTGTGCAGATTCTCAACGAAGAAGGCTGTGCACTCGATAAGTTCCTGCTGAACAATCTGGAATATCCCACGGATTTGATGGCTGGGCAAGAGGCGCACGTCTACAAATACGCCGACAGGTTTGCTCGTCTTCGAGAGCTTTTCAGAGATCATATCCGTGTCAATAACACTGGAACACTTACAGGCATAAGCCAAAGTGCGTAAAATGCCTACTGAAGCATTTTTCGGAACAGTCAAAAATTCATCTCCAGTAGTAGTTTTTTTTTTGACGAGGCAAGATATTCGTTTCCAAATCGTGATTTATTCTGGAGGTTTGCATTGAGTTTGTACCCGTTTTCCATTCATATTGCGCTTCGGGCTTTTCAAAAGAAGGTAAATATGAGGTTTGTAAGATTCCTACACTTGCATGCACATCTAGATTAGATAGAGAGAATGTTATTCAAAAAGCAGTTCTGGAGGTGCGGATGCGGATAGCATGCTCCGCGTTTTCCAGTTGCCTTTGCCTCCAGAGGTTCAGAAATCACCACTTCACTATATTTTGTGATCTTCTCCGAAATCGATATAAGCAACTTTTCATTTACTTAATTTTACACAGCAGAAAAATGACGTGGTTGGTAGTAGAAAAAATCGAAAAACGAACGAGGTGACTAAACGCAGCGCTTGCGCTTTCAAAGCGTCGCGGCTGCAAAATCGTGACATGACCTACTCGGCTATCTCTTCTGGGGCATGCTCTCTCTGCATCCCTCGTCCTGGTCCCGCCACGATTCCGCAGTCACGGAATCCATCTATCTTTTCGAGACATAGTGTAATTGCTGTCATATTTAGATCACAACTATTCTACCAGTGCCAGATCAGTATCACCATCAAGGAACCGAATTCGGAGTGTGCCAGACCTCAGTGTGCAGAACCACAAGGATTCGGAGCCACCAAGGTATTCCTTGCTAAAGCTGACGGCTGTTCCAGATAGCATAGCTCCTCCAGTTTGCTCACTGATAATTTCCCTTGTCCAGACTTTTTTGAGCTCCACCAGACCTAAGTTTTTAAAGTTTCGTTATTGAAAATATCACGCTATACATATCTGTACATTTCGAATCATTTAAAAGAAACGTTCAGACGGGAACAGCAGCGGCTCCACGAGCGACAGCAGCTCCTGCGCAGCTGCGTTTGCTCAAGAAGAGGGCGGCAGGATTCGAGAACACCTTGGATGTTCGTGCTGAACTTAGCGCTATGGATATACACGAAAAGGTAGGCGTTCGGCACGGCAACACATGCTGATTTCCGCTTCGATGGGGCCTACTCTTGCAGGAACAGCAAATTCCGGAAGAGTTGCGAATGATCTCGCCGCTCATGGTGATGCCGAGCGGAATTTGCCTGTCGCCGTTCGGCTTCTCTGTCTTCGTCGCTGCCGCCGTGTCGCTCATCGCCGCGTCCGTGGTCCTCGCGTCGTACTCACTTCGCTCCAGGAGAAATTTCAAAGTTTAGATCGCTCTTCACCTGGTGTTAACTGTGTTTTTGGGTGATTAATAAGTCCTTAATAATAAATCATAAGAGTCTTCTACAATTTGAGCGGAGAGACCTATAAGGAGCTTTAAAAACTGCACGGA
The DNA here is from genome assembly GCA_000688135.1 of Ancylostoma ceylanicum. Classification (NCBI taxonomy): domain Eukaryota; kingdom Metazoa; phylum Nematoda; class Chromadorea; order Rhabditida; family Ancylostomatidae; genus Ancylostoma; species Ancylostoma ceylanicum. The sequence continues at coordinate 114,936 of JARK01001650.1, forward strand.
ATTACTCATGGATTTAAGCAGGTTGTGGAAACAGTGTTGCTTCCTAAATATCCCACAGGTTTTATGTAACAACTCGTAAAATGGCTCGAAGGAAGCTATTGCTCTTTCTTGGGCAAAAATGATGGGAAAACGGTCAGTGCTCGTTGACCAGTTCGTAGTTGAATGTTGATGAGATGATCTCATCTCCTTATTTATTGATTTATTTATTCATATTTATTTATTCATTTATTCAATACATCAAAGGAAATGATGCCCCACGTGGTTTCATCGTAAGATTAGCGAAGAAAGACCCAGGCATTGATATGAATACCAAAAAGATTGGGAGGCGGTCAAGACGTACGCCGCGACGCGACCGCGTCGCATGTACAGTCCTTCTCAAAAAGATAGACGGATTGCGCGTCTGCACCATCGCGGCGGGACCTGAACGAGAGATGTGGAGAGAGCATGCTCCTAGAGAGAGGGTAAAGCAGGTCCCGCCGCGAGTCTGCAGCCGCGACGATGAGAAACCGCACGCGCAATCCGTCCATCTTTTTGAGAAGGACTGTACATGCTCCCTTAATACAGATTCTTCCTTCAAAGTCGACGAAATGGATGACACCGGTGGACATCTCCTTATACTTTTCAGCTCCGATGGCATTCATCTGTCCCACCTCAGCTCAGAAAACTTGTCTATTTCTCCCCAGCGCTGCTCTTACGTTTGAACGCTGCAGCCGCGACGCGCACATGAATCGACCAATCACAGCTCAGCAGCGTACGTCATGTCACGCAGCCAAAAAAATCCCAGTGTCCAGTGTAGAGGTTATCCTGCCTACTAAATAGCACCACCCTAACATGAAAAAATTGCTACAAATTGGGAAGAAAAGGGATTACTTAGGTACAAGAATGCTCGAAGAACCTCTGAAAATTATTTATGTAAAAAACAGCAACAAATTCTCACATAGTAGAAGTTACACTGTGGGACGGACTGATTGGATACTGAGCTTGTATACATCGTAAATGTGCGATAGCATGCAAATACTGAACATTCGGCAAAAAATGGATTTATTGGTAAGACTGACACGTTACTATGAATTACGTTGCACACACTTACTTTGAAAATTCGGGGAGAATCACGGCTAAGGGAAAAAAATGGAAGGTTTCTTTGCAGTGTCAGTTTTTTGTGGTTCGTGTCATACAGTAGGGTTACAGGTGTCTTTGAGCCTAAAGAAGAACACAGGCATTTCGAATTGCTACAAAAAACCCATGTACATATCTGGAGGAAATACTGTAAACGGAAGATATCTGCTCGGACTCAGCGGTTCAACTGCCCTCTCCAACATCGTTCTAACAATGGCAAGAAATTGAAACATTTTCACAGAGATGGTTCTTCATAGAAAGGTTTCAAATTTGTTTTTGTTTAATATGCGTCGTAGAACGTACAGTCCTTCTCAAAAAGATAGACTGATTGCGCAACTGCACCATCGCTGCGGAACCTGAACGAGGGATGCGGAGAGAGCATCCCCTAAGTGAGAGGGTCGAGTAGGTCCCGCCACGATTCTGCAGCCGCCGTCTATCTTTTTGAGAAGAACTGTACCTACCATAGTTATTTACAAAATCACCGACCCAGTGGAATCATAATTGCTCGAAAATAAGATAATCTTCTAGCACACTTTGACAAATGTATTGCCATATATGCCAGAGGCTAAACAAGTCGAGCTCCAGAAGGCAGCATTCAGTGCCGTATTCATGAACATCCCCGCGTAGGTTATAAGCTTCCGTCCACCTAGAATGGACGAGTTTCACTACCAAAATATTTCATATTCTGCTATCTTCACCACCACCTCTCAGCACTGACTAAAACGAGTCACTTTAGCATGGTATCCTATCGTTGCATTGAAAAATCCTCTATTTTAGAAGGACGAGTAGGTCACATCCTTCTCGGCTACGTTCATAAATACGAGCACAAAGCATGCACAATAAATGGTTATTAAACCTACCATAGTTATTTACAAAATCACCGACCCAGTGGAATCATAATTGCTCGAAAATAAGATAATCTTCTAGCACACTTTGACAAATGTATTGCCATATATGCCAGAGGCTAAACAAGTCGAGCTCCAGAAGGCAGCATTCAGTGCCGTATTCATGAACATCCCCGCGTAGGTTATAAGCTTCCGTCCACCTAGAATGGACGAGTTTCACTACCAAAATATTTCATATTCTGCTACTTTTAGCAGTCGGTCCAGCAATGGCCCCATTGCCGAGCAGATCTGAACACGCAGGCGAGTCTTCTTCAAGACACGAGCGGCACGAGATTCAAAAGACAGCAACTATGCAGTCCTAATGGGTATGAAAGAGCCTTCCGTGTTTTTCGCTTTTGTTCTGGGCGACTAGCCTTTATGCTGCAGCGACAGAAATCAATGGAATATATAGGTATTGTCAGGATAAAAATCGTCCAACTATTCCTAGAAATCCATACAACAGAAATGCGAATACAACAGGACGTGTGATAACATTCAGACTTTTATTCTACTATAACTGTTGCGACATATGATGGATTTTCGCCTCCTGTTCCTTCGTAGTTGATCCCTGCAGTTCAAAGCTCCTATAGATTATAAATGGAAACATTTTTGGGTGCTGTATTCGTTATTAGTTAGACTACGCAAGGACTAGAGAGCGAGGAATACAAGAGACCAAAAAGACGATTCAGGATGCTCAAATACATCCTTGAGGCCCTCAGGACAAGAAAATCAGAGGTCTCAAAATAATTCCTAAAATAATATAGACTCCTGCTAAGGGAATTAGGGAAAGACAATACAAAATCCTTTATTCCATAGTCGTATAAGGCAAATTATACTAGATGTGCGCGTTTGTCGCGCGCTGGACGCTCGTCATGACGACCAGTCATTACGGCATGCACATTCTTAATGAAAAGAAAAAAAAACGGCCACAAACGTATGCGTGTGGGCTGCGTCAGGGCTGCGACCGGGCCTATCCTTCATCACATCGATACAAGAGCTTCAAACAAGCGCATCTGGCATAAACTGCCCACATAGTCACAGGAACGAAACAGAAATCAGTCAAATTAGCTTATTTTCTTCTCTTTTATTTCTTTATTTTTTACGAGGGCACGGATAGAATTTCACCTCTCCGCAGCCAATGCCGGCTCCCTTGCTGTGCTAACGCCACGCAATGGTCAGCGCAACGAAGTCACAGTGACGTCATAGTTCTGGTTACTGGAAAACGTGTTCTCGTCACCGCTTCGGCGAGTAATATTAGCCGCAAGAATGGTAAATGCTGCAATTGGGCGTAAGCACCTTGGCTATATTAGGTTCATTGCAAATGGAAAAGAGTGACTATGCAATTTCTTGGTGGAAATATAGCATTCTTCTAGCACAGTTTTTTCATAAAGGAGGCCTATAAAATGAAAAATACGAAAACTTCAACCATGATTCACCTCATATGTACATCTATATATATAAAGTAGAAAGTCTGTGCGTGTGTGTGTGTGTATGTGTGTGTGTGTGTATGTATGTATGTTCCTTATAGAAATCGCGGAGAGTTGACCGATCGGGACCAAACTTTGCACACATATGCATCTCGGGCCGGCGGAGGTTTTAGGCTACCTTAGGTTATCGATTGACTTATCGATTTATCGATTTGATTGATTTTTTGCTATTTTCGCCCTGGGGTCGCTGGGGACATGCCTACTGGGGTTATCCAATACGCTGAACACGAAAATGATAACCATTTTGTACCAAGTATTGATTTATTGATTTTATTGATTTTTCGCGAATTTTGCCCACGGGTCGCTGGGACATGTCTACTGGGGTTATCCAATGCGCTGAACACGAATATGACAACCGTTTCACATGAAGTATTGATTTATCGATTTTATTGATTTTTCGCGATTTTTGCCCACTGGTCGGTGGGGACATGTCTACTGGGATTATTCGATACACTGAACATGAATATGATAACCGTTTTGCACCAAGTATTGACTTATCGATTTTATTGATTTTCGCTATTTTTGCCCACGGGTCAGTGAGGACATGCCTATTGGGGTTCTTCAATACGCTGAATACGAATATGACAATCACACTCCACGAAAACAGAGTTATCGATTCTGTCGACTTTTCTGCCTTCACTTAGTGATAAGTAAGAACACGTCCACTAGGGTTCTCCAACACACTGAACGTGATAACAGCAAGGATTTTAGAAGAATTTACCAACAAAACAACTGTTCCTACTTTCTGACAGATGTGAATGGAAAAAGATTCCTGGGCTGATCATGAAAATGACGAGCACTATGAAAGGATCGTTGGGTTTAACAGTTGTGATCATCAGCGTTAAACTGCTGGGAGAAATGAAATACCCGAGCGAAGCCGGGCATACCGTCTAGTAATACATATATTGAACTGCACTACAAGCCATTGAACCATCAGCAGTACAATGAAAAGCTAAAAAAGTACCTATTTCTTGCTGCAAACTGCAAAGGCGGTGAGATTTAGCCCAGCACATCGACAAGTTCTTCAGTTTGACAGAAGTCGTTAAGTTCTGAAGTGCTGCTGGAGCATACAAATTGGGCGTTCGTTTGAAAGCTGGGGTGCAGATGCAGTATCTGTGATTGTCTTACTGAATTTTTCAGGACAGCTGTCCACGGCTGTGGCTCATATTTCCTTTTTAGAAAGAATTATAGGATGTGAAGCTGCTTTGAGGAGTGTTTCCAGTCGCAGGGGCTAGAAGATGTCGCGGAGAGTTTTGTCGTTGGAATAAAAATAACGTGGGGGAAACTGTGAAGGATTCGTTGTTTAGGCTCTGTGGAGGACGTTTCTCTTTTTTTCCACAGCTTACGCTCATTTACTTTCGATGTCTTCAGGATTGTGAAGTTGCTGAACGGATGAAACCTTGATCATCGGCCTATCTGAGGACTAAGTGAATGAATCCTGAGAAAGGCGGTCATTAGGGGAACAGAGCTGACGAAGTGATGACGTTTTGCAACATTACACGAACAAAAGGAGTGGCCCGGGAACGCCATCAAGCCGGGAAGATGGAGTGGGAGAGTTAATTGTCTTGACAGGGAGTCTTGCCTGAGAGATGTTGCAGAATTACCAGCATTACGCGGCGCTCGTGGCGTTACCGAATCTTCGGCGCTTACCAGTTGCCCCGGACTGGATTTCGAGGGGACGAATGCGGCTGGAGAGAGTTCCTCCGGCTGTCTCTCTGTCGCTCTCTCGTCGATGATCATGACACCCACTTTGTGACCGACCCTAGTCCAGCTAGTCAGCACATGATTTATTGCTATTTCTCAGTATAAAGCCCGCCTGAACGTGGGGACAGCACGATCGTCTTCTTCTCGCCCACAGAGTTTCAAACCACATAATTGGATTAGGACAGGAGCTATAACTTGTCTACTTGCAGTTTTTCACGCCGTACCTATTTCACACCTTTCACTGAATACTTGCAGTGGCATTTCACACTTTTCGCTGATCTCACGGCTCTAATTGCAGATGAAGCTCGTCGTCTTCGCCCTGCTTGTGGGAGCCGTCCATTGCATCCCCGTCGACAACGGTGTCGAAGGAGAACCTGAAGTGGAGTGCGGCCCCACGGCTATCACCGTCAACTTCAACACCAGAAACCCATTCGAGGGACACGTCTACGTGAAGGGTCTCTACGATCAGCAGGAGTGCCGCAACGATGAAGGCGGCAGGCAGGTGGCCGGCATAGAGCTGCCGTTCGACTCCTGTAACACCGCTAGGACCAGGTATAATTCAAGTTCTTACCTCATTTAACGTACAGAATGCTCCAGCGCTTCAGGTCCTTGAATCCTCGCGGAGTGTTCGTTTCGACCACCGTCGTCATCTCGTTCCATCCTCAATTCGTGACCAAAGTCGACCGAGCCTACCGCATCCAGTGCTTCTACATGGAGTCCGACAAGACTGTCAGCACCCAGATCGAAGTATCTGATCTGACCACCGCCTTCCAAACACAGGTGGTGCCAATGCCCATCTGCCGTTACGAAATCCTCGACGGTGGACCATCCGGTCAGCCCATTCAGTTCGCCACCATCGGTCAACAGGTACTGCTTAACCTAGAACTCATTAAATAATCTTTTGTATGCACAACATGTCGGCCACCTAGGTTTACCACAAATGGACTTGCGATTCCGAGACCACCGACACGTTCTGCGCTGTCGTGCACACCTGCACTGTCGACGACGGAAACGGCGACACTGTGCAGATCCTCAACGAGGATGGATGTGCTCTCGACAAATTCCTTCTCAATAATTTGGAGTATCCCAGCGATCTGATGGCAGGACAAGAGGCTCACGTTTACAAATATGCTGACAGGTCGGTCCCGCTAGGAGGCTGCGGTCACTTGTGCGAAATGTAGAGTGAGATGCGGTTTTCCTGCGTGCACAGGGAATAGGTAGAAGCCATAACGTTGATTAGGCCTTGCAGATCATGGGAGAAGAGAGTAGCTGCCGTGTTTTTTTCTCGCGATAAGATTAGTAGAGTAAACATAACCAGTTTTTGTGTGGATAAGCTTCTGTCGCTTCGATCAATCACTGATGAGCGGGGATCCATTTGCTTTCTCGAGCTTATCCTGTTCCTCTGCATTCCGAATCTCTTACTCACTGGATTTCCTAAGCGGTTTCATCATTTTCAGATCACAACTGTTCTACCAGTGCCAGATCAGTATCTCCATCAAGGTATCACGCCAAAAACACTAATCCTACTGCCGTAATCTCCCTATTTCTAGGACCCTGGCAGCGAATGCCCTCGCCCACAGTGTGCTGAACCCACTGGATTTGGTGCCGTCAAGCAGGGAGGAGGAGGCGCTGCCGCCGGAGCCGCCCCCGCCGCTGGAGCGCCTGCAGCTCCTGGAGCAGCCGCTGGAGCAGCCGCCGGAGCAGCGAACGCAGCGGTCGGAGCAGCTGCTGGAGCCGCTCAGTTGAGACTTCTGAGAAAGAGAGAAGTCAGCAACGAGGCGATCCTCGACGTGAGAGCAGAGATCAACGCCATCGAGATCACTGATCAGGTGAGACTAGGTTTTGTCTCTCTTTGTCCCACTAGAACCAATCCTACCTTTTCCAGGACTCCCTTCCCGCATCGCTCCGCTCACTGAGCCCAGCCGCCCTCGTCAGCGATCGCTTCGACTCGTCCGTGTGCCTGTCGCCGCTCTCGTTCGCCGCCTTTATCGGTCTCGGTACCCTTTTGGCCACAGCCCTCTCCGCGTTCGTCTTCTACTTTGCACGACCCCACTACAAAGCATGAACACCTCCTTGTACGCCGACAGCGGTCGAAACGGGCGCTTTTTCAACCACCACTTCCTATAGCACTTCTTCCTGCTGCCCACTTCATTCTACAGTGCCTCGCTCGATTGCTCCAGATCACCGTCATCACCTGCCATGCGTCGTAGTGTGGACGTCGGCCGTCCGCTCATACCGCCCTCATTGGGTGTCGTGCAATAAACCAGTTCGTAGCGAATGAAGATTTCTATCTCAAAATACAACATTTTCAATTACAGTTCATCAGACACAAGCGAAGCTGAGACACAGTGTTATTGCACTAATAGCAGTCCTTTACATCATCATCCATACTAGAATTAATTCTACAGTATACTATTAAAAAGTGATAACTTACAGTTGGATCTAATTAGAAAGCACATCCAGTAGAAGTGTTGAATATTCATGAAAAACAACGGACCTGATTATAGTTGGTGAGGCACTTGAGCTCTGTTTTGAGGCCACTTCGCAATCCAAATCGAACCGATTTGCACAGATCCTACGTCACCTTCCCATTGTTCCTGAGAAATTCGCTTCATTGGGGTCGTTGGACAGGCTAGTCCCTGATAGCGTCAATTCTGTCGCCAAAGGACACATTACTCCGGAGATTTACTGTAATGTAAACAAACATCTCGACGACATTCAAACAAAATAGAACAGAATAAAAATAAATCAAACCTGGCTCTCGTCCAATATTCAGCATCTTCAGAAGCCACCTTATTAGTCATCAATGTCATATCGAAGTAGTTGTCAGCTACTGGGAGAACCTCTGCAATTTATTCAAAATACTGCTAGCTCCTTGAGTTGACCCAAGTTCGACTGTTTTCCCCCTATAAGGGACTCTCAGCATTTCCTCTTGCATTGTTCTGGACACATTCAGATGGAGGTTTTCAAGGCAAACTTTCGAATTCATTCTCTGTTACAGCTATACAACAAATAACCCCCCCCCCCCCCCCCCCTTCCCCCC
>JARK01001650.1:123334-152867 GCA_000688135.1 Ancylostoma ceylanicum
CCGTCTCAAAAAAGGAGGCACCTGACTGGACACTTCTGAGGAATACTTGAAGAATACGGGAGTTCCGCTCATTCCGCAAGTTCTTCCCAAGAACACTCCTCTTGGAAGCATTCGCTTAAGAACTGAGTAAGTATGGAACTATAAAAATCTCCCATACGAACTATATAAAGTACAGAAGATTGACAAAAATGGCTGTTAAAACTTGCACTATAGCTGCGAATGATTTGCTTGTCGTTTTATTTACACGGTTGCACTTACTTGTATAGGTGGTCGCGAGATTTCTGGCCTAGAATTTTCTTAACTAAGCCATTTTCATGGCAGTCTCAAAAAACCGCATTCTTTCAATTGCACACCTCAATCCAAAGAACAAGTAGTCTTAGGAAATCGTAGCTTTATGTACACATACCTGAAGCGTACAGAATTTCTCGTAATTTGGAGACTTGACAATTGCACTGGATGGAAATGGTGGAAATCCTGGCTTCTTGACCGTCGCCATTGTATCGTGGATTATGCCGAACATCTTTGAGATTCGACAATCCAGAAAAAGGTTTGCGTCACCAGCTGTGAGGTGTGTCGAACTCTTGCTGAATCCATGGACTGCTATGCCTAGGTTTCAGCAAGTCTCTCACAAGAAAAATGAGTGAGCAAAAAGTATTTTGTGCCACCTTTTTAGGATCAGCAAGCGTTTGCTCAAAAAATAGCAGGAAACTTGTGTAATTCATGCAAACGTTGACTAACATCTGTGTAGTTTTTCGTGTTTTCATATTTTTCCGCATAGGTGATAGATAATATAATACTTCAGTACTTTTCCTACCTGATGGGGACACGTGAAGCCCAAAATCGAACCTCGTGCTTTATATTCTTCTGCCCGAGGTCCATCACTCAGCGCTGCTCTTGTAGGAAACACTCCACATATTCCCCTGCTCCATAACAAACAGCCTCTTCTTTAGGATCAGACAGATCGTGACTGTCGCTAATTACCGTGCCAAGAGGGCCGGTCAAGAGCCAGCCAAAGTCAGGGCTCTCGCTTTCTTTTGCCCTAAAACCTCCACTCACCTATAATTAGCACCTCGCCCAGCTGTTGAATGGGTGCAGTTTCGAACACTGAGATGAAGTGCCCTCCGAGATGAACTTGGCTTAGCTGACGTGAACGAACGCTACAATCCGCGTGAGGGCCATAAATTTTCTCACCTAGGGTGTGACGAGCGCGTAGGGGCGGTGATCAGACTACTGAGATAAGCCTGAATGGCGCAATATTTATGGATGTTCGAATAGGTGTTCGATTGTGTCTGGGTGGTGTTTGAAAAGAACAGCGCACTGAACTGGGTGGGTGAGTGAAGAATCGCACGTGTTGGCTTCCTGCTACAACCATCTGAGGTAGCACAGCGATGAAGGGACTTCCTTCCTGGAAGGAGGAGAACATTGGCAAAGAAACCCGTGCAGCTCTACTAGGGAAACCCGTGGCATGCATTACGTCGGAAAAATTCCTGCTAAGACTTTTTGCAGTACCAAACTATTTTACAGCCAATCGAAATACGTCAAAATGCCAACAACAGTATTATTTCATCGCAGTCAACGATATCTTGCTGTTGTCCTGGCAGCTTCTTTGTTCTACACTCACTTTTATACATATGTATATACCCAGTGAATTTACAAATAATTTCAGCCTCGAAGCGCTGCCTGAAATCTTTCTCATTCTACTACTTCGTTTTTGTTGTGAGAAAACCCAGTAATCACAGCGCACACGTGAAACTTACTGGATGTCAGGCAAACCCGTCCAACTCATGGGTAATCGGCATGGGAAGACAACGCGAATTCGGCTAGAAATCATTACCAAAATCAGCACACGAGGATTTGGAAGGGACAATTCATATCGAGTGGTTGGCAATGAATTTCTCGTGCACTGGTAGGGATCGTCTCGAATTACTATGGAATAATGCGTTTTATCCCTCCAGGAGTTCGTCTTACAGCTGTGTAAAAGCACTGGCCCACCTCATACTCGCGTTTGAGCTATTAACATATGCATCGATGAAGTCAGCGCATCCCGGACCTCCGCGATGCGCTGATTCCATCGATGTATGTACATGAAATATCCCAAAATTGCCTCTAAACCCGTCTTCCGTGACGGGGTTTGTAAGATTGCCGGAGCGTGTTCACGTGTAAAGACGTGTATCACTGCTGATTTCAGCGATTGGACATGCCAAGACGTGTCTAATCGACGTCGCTGCTGTGACGGACAGCCAGCAGCACAGCTTGGGGGAGGCGGTCAAGACGTACGCCGCGACGCAACCGCGCCGCACGAGTATGCTCATTAGATCCAGGTTCTTCCTTCAAAATCGACGGAATGAATGACTTCGGTGGACACCCCTTACACTTTTTCGGCTCCGTCAACATTCGTCTATCCCACCTTAGCTCAAAAAACTTGTCTATTTCTCCCCAGCGCTGCTCGTACGTTTGAAGACTGCAGCCGCGACGCGCGCATCAATCGACCAATCACAGCTCAACAGCGTACCTCTTGTCATGTAGCCTTGGAGCGATATCCCGCCTTGCTCTTAGGAGTGGGTACTTTGACACCATCAAAGACGGGGTTTTCGTCAATCCTGCGACTTTTGATGTATACTATCGGAGATCCAAAATCTGCTTACATCACCAGCATGCAAAACAAAGTGTGCTCCTGCTTTTAAGCTCAGCGAACAGGCCACAGTAAGATAACCAGCCCCTGGGCCCAAGTCACGTGTGATCCAGAGCTGAGCAGGAGGAAATTCCAAAACATGGTGAATCCATCAACGAGAGCCAGACTCGATTTGATTCGATTCGAGTACTCAGTCCTCGTCAGGTAGGCAACATCATGCCCATAGATTCTCTTTAAGGATGCGTAATCTTACCATGATTTCTCCCGTATTTCATTGAGGCAGGAGCGTAGTATTTTCAGAGAAAGATTTAGGAAAGCGGCGAGCATTTCTGTTCCCGACCAGCAGTGCATTCTTCAACAATTTGTGAAGTCATCAGAACCGAGGTCGACTGAAGTCTTTGATGCCTTTGTTCAGTGGAGCAGTTAGATCGAAATCCGTGATAGCGTCGCCAGTCAAGAGGCGCTCCGCAACTTGCATAATTGCCTCTCTCACCGTTACCGTAACCGAAGCACTATTATCGCAATCGCGTGCCGACAGTGTCTTCAGCACGGTACAAAGCGAGTAATCCGTGCTAGTCGGAAGCCGCCATCTTCGGACACTTCGTCGAATAGCTCCGGGAAAATAAGAGTCTTACGGCGGCTACCTACTCCTACCGACGGCTGTTTTACTGGATTGGTTTGGGTTTTTTTTTGGGATTTCTCCAAACACACTACCCCCATCGCCTTGTTGTGCTTGGCGACGTGTCGGTGTATTTAATTCGAAAAAGGTCGACTGTTGATTCGTTTTCTTTGCCGTTTTTACGACACCGTAAAACGGTAGCGTGTAACCCGACTTTTATAGCCCCCCGCATTATCACCTAACGAAATCTCTCCCTTCTCTTCTTTCCTGTTGAATACTTTGTTGTTGAACTTCTTTCAATTCGAATTTACCAAGCTATTCCCAAAAATTTGCGTTTAAATACCTTTTTCCTCTGTGAAACGCCAGCTTCAAAACATTCAAACCAAATGTTAGAAAAATCAACATAAATGGTAACGGGTGGCTGGAACATGGCCGATCCGGGCAAGCAGAGCACAATTTCCTCTATCGGGGTTAAATCATAGCGGAACCTTCCTACAGTTTTCATTGGAAATTTTTTAAGTGAGAAGCAGTGGTGAGAATCGTCCTCTCCTGCCTTCTTCTGGATTTTGAGGTAGGTATTGCATTATACTTGTGAACGAATAAAAACGAATAATTTTGTTAATTTAATAAACAATTTAGGAAACAATTTGAACATTCAGACATTCAAAAATGAGGGAGTCCCACAGCTTCTCTCGATTTTCATACAGCAAGGTATTGGTCTCTAATGTAAGAACATACGAATTTCCGATTTATTTGAAAAATTCGATTTTTGAAAGCCAAAATATTCGATTTCGAATAAAAGCAAAACTCGGGCGGTTCAACATTAGAGACAAACGCAGTACTGTAGTATGTATGAATGACAAGAAGAGCTTTAGAGTTTTCTCATTCTTCAATATCTGAATATTCTAAGTGTTTCCTGGATTGTTAAGTAAAGTAACAAAATTATTTGGTCTCCATTCGACGATCTCATGTGTAGTAGGTATGCAAAATCAGAAGGAAAATGAGCGAGGGTTTCTGGTGGAAAAATGAAGGAGAAGCTCCAAAAAAGTGATATTTTAAGAATAAAATAATTTGGTGTCCACTTTCTGAGGGCTGATCGAAATCCGGAAGTTTCCAACTTCACTCCAGCTCAGTGCTCGTTGTTTATTATTGTCCGACAATAATTCCTAGAGCCACGCACTCCATCATTTTGTCCGTTAAAATTTTTGCTGGGCACTGTCCTAATGAGGAATAATCCCTAACGACCCAGGGAATGCACTGACTTTGTGACCGCACGTGTCGGAGCTGCGAAGTTGCGCAAGAGGCCCATGGAACGAAAAGAATAACCGTACTAAACACATACGCATGCGGTCGTCTCATAAATTAAGGTGCTTGCGAGGGCGCAGACCCTTTCATCCGCGCCGCCAGCGCACATTCACTTCATACTGTGCCTGCCTCAAAGAAACTTCCACAATAACATGGCTGTTATGATGCGAGCGGCGGAGTTTGAGTAAAGCTGTGCTTCTCCCGCTGACCATGCTGGGAGGGATGGAACAATTATGTGGACGAGATGTCCCTCACCCACGAAATTGAGGGAAAAAAGGATAACTACCACAATTGACTTTAAAAATCGCAGCCATTTGGCGTAGTGAGTGCAGCAGCAGTATAGCGGGCTCATTCAACGTACCTATCTTGGAAGATTACATTTTCTCGGATTCTGAGCGAATTGAACTACAACAATGTCTGCATTTCCAACCTTTAGATTTGGGTTACTCTGAATGAGGAAGGCTCTCAACGTCTATTTTTTAAATTGTTAGTAATACTCTTTAATTACGAAGACATTCTTGTGGAGAGCTTGTACTACTCCACCTAAGTTTGCCCCTTTGGTATCCAGTAGGTAGAAACACCAATAGAGGCATCCATCTCATGACCTACCAAGGGACGTTCAGTGCTCGTGTTCATGAACGTACCCAGGAACATTGGGACTTACCCGCCTTTCTAAACTAGAGAAGTTTTCAAGGCAGCAATGGGTATACCATGCTAAAATGACTCGTTTCAGTCACTGCTGACAGGTAGTAGTGAAGATAGCAAGATATACCATATTTTGATGGTGAAACTCGTCCATTCTAGGTGGTCAGGAAGCTCATAACCTACCCAGGAACGTTTTTGAACGGGCACGGGCACAGGAGGCATAGGATCACCCAGGGTAAACGTATTGCCCCTCTAAAGGCGTATGCACAATCGAGATTACTCGGCGTGAACACCACACGAACTTAGCTTTCGTTAACACGGACGCCAACATATTTACCCTGGGTACTCTCAGTGATACGACTAGGCCCTGGGAAGCGGTTGGTAATATTGGGTTTGCTAACACGTTTACCCCGGGTAATTTCGATGATGCATGCCCCCTCAGGGCTGGGATTCATGAAACGCTAACCATGCAAACCAATGATGGCTAGCCTAATTGGTTATCCCATAGACTGCGTAGCGTTGAGAGACGCAGGATGCAAAAGTTGGTTTGCTAACCTGGTTTCGCTTAGTTTTGCGTTCATGAATCCTAGCCCAGGACATCCATAACCCAAATAATGGTTCTGTAATGGCTGTGAGCAGGCGCACCATTCAATTTTTCATGATCGAGGTAAATCTTTCCGGAAAATGCCAGCACTGGCACAACCCGTCCCATCGGTATAAACTTCAAAGCACGTTAAATTGCCAGTTTTTGTCCTGGAAAATCGCATCAATCCAGAGATGGATCATAATTCAGCGTTTTCATGATAAACGTTCAAAAAAGCCGCATCATAACCGCGTTGAAATATGCTGCTTGTTAGAGCCCATCGTGTATAGCCTGAATATGGCGGAAAAGAAATCACATTGGCTGGCGGTTTTCCTTGAAAGAAAGACTTGGGGACGGAAACACAGTCACCAACTGGGTAGCTTTTAACCTTCAATTTTCAACAGCTCCTGGGCACGGATGCATCAATGGAACGATGATTTATCTCATACGTATGGGTAGCGTATGGGTAAACGTTTTGCTGTATACCAGACAAAAGGTAAAATTGGGCACGTAAACGCGTTTGCCATAGGTTACCTCAGTGCTGCATCCACACATGACTTAGCATTGATATCACGGCACAGTTAATTCTCGCACGCCTTCTGGTTTCGGAAATCTTCTGATGAAGGCATTTTCCTCTGCCTAAATAACGGCTTCTGGAATATTCCTTCTAGTATTTTATAGCTCTGTAGAGTAACAAAGCACGTATAAACACCGCAAATGCTGGGGCCGCATGCATGATTAAGATTACCCAGGTAAATGCGTTGACGTCATCGCTAACCATGGATAAATCTAGGACCCGGATGCATCACAGGAATTAGCCTCGGTAAACATATTGACGCCTATGCTAAAGATGAGTAATTTTGTGTGGTGTTCACTCATTTACCTCGGGTAACCTCAATGATGCATGAAGTTCTATGTGTGTTGAAACGTTTACCCTGGGTAATCTCCATTAATCCGAGCCTTGGGCTGGGATTCATGGAACGTTAACCACAAACCAGCGATGGTAAGCAGTTACCATATAAACAACGTGATGTAAGAAGCCAGTGACAGTCAGAGTTGCTTTGCTAGCCCTGGTTCGCCTGCTCATGCGTTCATGGATCCTAGCCCTGAGTTCTACTGCTCTACTTGGTCAGCATGCATCATTGAAACTCCCCAGGGTGAACACATTTGTTTGAAGGCGACAACACGTTTACCTTGGGTTATTTTAATTACTCATGCCAGCTCTGCTTAACATCTCGTAGGAGGCTTATATTTCACTCAACCTATTGTATCATGGACGCTTGCCTAGGTCGAGACAAACTAACCACCACTGCAGAAACAATTACGGTTCTTGTAATGATGTTGTCTGCAGCATTTTCTCACTAACAAAAATACGCAGGATATTTCTGCTGTTTTCACAATAGCCCTGCTACCTTTAGGAGATAGAGCCAACATAAGTAAAGCCGTACTTGAGTCATACCGCCTCGGCGGTGATGAATTCCTTTTTGTGGACCACAAAGTCCAAAACGGTGCCTACAGGAAGAACAGTTGTAAGAAAATCTCACCGGCCCACCTCGTCGACGGCCAGCACCCCTGCTCGGCGCATGTTTGCTGCTATCGATAAATCCCTGTGTCCCACTTCCTGTAAGTGGCGATAATCGGACAAACCAACAGCGGCCAAGGTGTGGATAAACACTATGGAAACATTTGTGCGAGCACTCACCACTGTCGGACATCAACAAAGGCTCGCCGCCAGGAGATCGCTCGACTCATCTGCTTGATCCATTCGAGTGCACCTCAGCAAGTGGGAAGGTCTTGGAGCAGTTGGCCCACAGTACTTTGTAATCAACAAGGCATTCCAGAGGAAAATAAAGACACTGAGATACATATGTAGCTTTGCTGGCCGATTCCGCTCACTTAATTCGCTGTGGAGAGCTTAGGTGTGGACATGTATTAGGTTGGCAACTAAGTTCCCGCCGTTTTTTTTTTTATGAAACAGTGAAGATGTTTCTCTATAGCAGTGTGAGAGCATTTTATTTCCTCTGCTAGCTCCCTTGTTGTTTTACTCGAAATTCCGTGCAAAACTTGGCTCAATCGTTCTTCATCCAACTCATCTGGAAGGCCAGAACGAGATTCGACACTGAGGTCAAATATTCCATTTTTGTACTTGGCATACAAATCACAAGCGGTTCTCTCAGCTATGGCACCATCTCCATAGACAACACAAATGTCGCGAGCACTTTTGTGGCGTTAAAATATAAAAAATATAACTTAAAATCAAAATATAGAAAATATAAAATATCTTACTTCTTATTAATTGGCACTTCATGTGTGTGTGTGTGTGTGTCTGTGCACGAGAACCAGCCACCAAAAACGAAAAATNGAGATGATGTGAAAATAAGTCTGTGATATTTTGAGCCTTTTTTTTTGTGATGAGATTCCTCTGAGATGTTCCTATAATTGGTTTTTGTGAGACAGCTTTAGACAGGTTTTCCTGTGATTGTTCCTCCGATGGTGAATTGTGTGGTTGTTTTCGTGGTGCTATCTTTGCTGATTCTTTCTGTGGTTCCCTAAAATTCCTTCTGTGATGTAAAACAAAGGAAGTACGAGTCACTCCCAAAAATTTAGTCAAGTTCGGAAATTTAATAGATTTAACGCCCAAATTGTGGGTTTGCCCAATTTCGCGACATCGTGCGTGTGTTCCAAGTGAATCAAGTGCAGAACTTCTGACATCTGGGATCAATAGCGCAGGAAAAGAAAGGTGAGTCATCGATGGAGATTTTGAGTCGTATCAGAGTCATATCTGCCGCATTCGGATCATTCGCCTGGTCTTTGTGGCGCAAGACAAATGTCTCCACTTTCACGAAAATGAGGATATTCAGGGCACTAACACTATCGATATTCCTGTACGGAGCAGAAATCTATACAATTCTTTATTTGGATTCACATAATCCGGAAACGTTTCAAATGTGTTTTCAACGAATTCTCGGCAGCACTCTATGAAACCGAGTCCGGAATGGAGAAATTCGATAAAGGCGCTGTGAGCAGCCTACCAATGCTGTTGAGATCAAAAAGCGAAGGTTGAAATGGTTTGGTCATTTGTGCTAAATCGTGCTTTCGCGCTTGCCACACAAGCTGCTATGGAGAATGCGCCCGTCAGGATGGAGATCCATCAAAAAGCTTCCAAGTAACCTTGCTCAAGCAAATAGAAAAAGATTTAGAGATCTAGAAAAAGATTGTTTCCCACACTGAACTTGTAGTAGGGCAAGATCCTGGCAATGGACAGACGTCGCTGAAAAACAACGAAATGTTTGCAATGTCCTACAGCAACGTTGCCATCCTAGTTACCGAAAATGAGCGCCCGCTCTCAATCCAAGAGAATCCTCTCATGGCGAGCTCGGGTGACTCTCCTGGTGACCAATCTGGTGAGCCCAGCCCATTGTTCTACCATCTTCAAAAACGGGTCGCCTCGATGCATTCTGATCCCGGAAGCTGGTGCCAACAACCAAGAACCACGACTCCTTGCTTTTCCGCTTTTCTACGAAAACAGGAAGGTGTTATGAATTTCACAGTGCTGTCGTGCAATCACACGGAGGTTTGCACGTTCAAGAATGGTACGTTGTTTTGCTGAGAAAGCGATGAGAACGTAACACTTGAACAGCACGCGGACACACTCTTGTTTTGCTGACTTTTTATCCGTTTGCTCTTCGAGGACAAGAATAGAAGTGCGGCACATCACATGAAGAGAATACCGAGACTTTTAGGACAGTACACATGCTATTTCCGTAAGGAATGCATGGTTATGATAGCTACCGTATCACCACGCGTGAAAAACAGGACCGTGCAGAACTACGCGTGTCCGACGCTAAGTTTCTGCGGCATCATCAGACGAAGTCTTTTATCTGCCCCTAAACGACATGTCTTAAAATATTCTGGAAAAATATGAAGTACATCGCTGAGGGCGCCAGTCATAAGAGCAGAAATAGAACAATAATAGCCGAAGGTCTGATTGCAGTGACGCGGCGTAGCACCTGATAGTACGATGCATACTGTACAGCATACTGTGACTCTATGAGCTGAATGAATGTAGGGGACTGTAACGAGTTTGCCTTCATTTTCCAACAACTCAACGGATTAACGACTTAACGAGACGCCCTGACTATCCGTTAAAAATCATTCCGTTGAAGAATTTTGCTGATATTCATTGAAAATCACTCTGAAAACTTACCTAGATCTCACTACCAGCCAGTAGTAAATGCAGAAACAACATTCTTTTTTCTTAAAACTGATCTCTGTCTGAGCTTCGTTTTTCATTTTCTGTTTTTCTTGACCGGCAAGTGCAGACTCGATTTTTTCAATTTATTGGCAATTTTTCAAGCCTAAGCTCGTCTTCAGGCCAACTACATACATACAATGCATGAGATACTAATGCAATATCTACAGACCTAACAATATACACCAGAAGCTTGAATTTCGGCCGTCACGCCGCGTTTCGAGGCGTTTGGGGAGTTGATATTCATTTTTCAGTTCCTCTATATTGTGCTAAGTCTCAAAGCATTCTCCATTTCATCCCACATGTTGATCGGTGGCGTTTGCTCTCTTATAACCAACGCCTCTCTTATTGTCGTGACATTCACGACCTCAAATAAACCAATTTCAAACATCCCGCCCTACCATGCCTGAGTATTACATCGTTGCCTGAGCATTTGATCTGCTGTCGTCTTTGGGCCGGTAGAGGACTGGAGCATTCTACTCTGCCTTCGTCTCGACAAACCCCCATGCCCTCCGTCAACCCGGCCTGTAGACCTTGAGTGTTTCTTGTTCTTGATTGTTCATGTTGATAAAATGTTGTTGACGGTTAAGTCAGAAGAACCACCGGTGCAACGCTTATCTTCCGCTCCATTGGATCTCCCACATTTTTATACAGAACGAAGACTTGCAGACGCGGTGGTGGATCTATCGTGTGACGTTCAGTGCGGTAACGTGAAAACGGATTTTCTGGGTAGTTCGTGAAACCCTTATATGTTCCTCAATCCAGCAATGGAGTGGTCGAGCTGTTTCTCCTATATAGAAAAGTGAAGAAATCGAGTCTTCACCTGCCGATCAAGATGAATAGAACATTCTTCGAAGGATAATATATCCATAAATTCAGATCCATGGAAAGTAGTCTCGTCCATGAAAAGGGCCAATAGAAGGTTATGGCTCCTGTTTGAATGATGTTCACTATTATCTGTATATCTTACTTCTTATTAATTGGCACTTCATGTGTGTGTGTGTGTGTGTGTGTGTGTCTGTGCACGAGAACCAGCCACCAAAAACAAAAAATACCTACACCATCGTGTTCAGCGCATTGAGTTAGGTACGAAAATGTGGTAAATTTTGATTTTTACCTTGATTTACAGGTGTTTTGGGCCACTTTTGTCATGTTCAGACATGTTAAGGACCGACTGTTGTGTTTACCACAGCTGGAATGAATGAGATAAGCCCAGACACTATAAAAGGGAAGAGATGGGTAGGATCTCTTTATGTCGAAGAGAGGGAGCCAGGAAGGCGAAGAAGGACAAGAATGTGGGGGGACGCTGCAGGGTTGGGACGGCGCCCACAAGGGGTGATAATGCTATGCAAAGGGTCCACTATTGCGGCAACGGTGCGCCGGCGTCCAAAAGTGGAGAAAAAACCTAGAAACGGGTCCAGCTGTGGGACGAAGGGGCGCCGGCGTCCGAAAGTGGTCAGACGTTTGGAGTCGGATCCAGCAGTGTTATAATGGCACGCCGGCGTCGAAAAGCGGAGATATGCCTGGAGTCGGGACTAACGGTGTGATAAGGGAGCGCCGGCGTCCAAAAGTGGAGATATGCCTGGAGTCGGGACTAACGGTGTGATAAGGGTGCGCCGGCGTCCAAAAGTGGCAAAACGCTCAGAGACGGGTCCAACGGTGTGATAAGGGTGCGCCGGCGTCCAAAAGCGGGGGAATGTGATAAGGATGTGCCGGCGTCCAAAAGTGGAAGGAAGGCTAGAAACGGTTCCAAAGGTGGGGTAAGCGGCGCCAGCGTCTGATCTGAAAGCTGGGAAACGCATTGAGACGGGTCCAACGGTCCTACACAAGGAAAGACGTCGCTCCCCTGTTGCACAGCTGTGGAAAAGGCGCCTCGAAACCAGAAAGCTCGAAGGTGCAGAAAACGGGAGTTTTGATAAATGAGGAATGGCCGGTGTGGTGTGAGAGAGATGCCACATGAATGCAACGCGAGCGAAGCGAGCACGAAAAGAAGCCTGAGAGTCCGGCGTCAGCCGGACGATCAGGCTGGTATGTATAAAAGTGAAAGTTTGTATGTAAGTATGTGTGTGTATGTATATATGTAACGAATGGAAATCGCGGAGAGTGAACCGATTTGGCCCAATTTTTGCAAGCAGGTCCATGACGGGTCGGCGGAGGTCATAAGCTACTTTCTGCCGGGAACTATTGACTGATTTATCGAACATATCGATTTTATTGATTTTTCGCTACTTTTGCCCAGGGATCGGTGCGGACATGTCTGCTGGGGTTCTTTAGTACGCTGTACACGAATATGACAACCGTTTTGGGCGAGGATATCGATTTATTGATTTCATCGATTTTTTCCACTTTCGGTCGGGGGCGGGGGAGGACATGTCTACTGGGGTTTTCCAGTGTGCTGAGCACGATTATGACAACCGTTTTGGGCGAGGATGTCGATTTATTGATTTCATCGATTTTTTCCACTTCTGCTTGGGGACGGGTGAGAACATGTCAGGTGGGGTTCCCCAATATGTCTAACACGATTATGACAACTATTTTGCAACAAAGCATCGACTAATTAGTTTAAACGAGTTTTTCATGTTCGGGTAGGTGAAAAAAGGTTATCGAGATTATTTGACATGGTGATCACTTCAAATAGATGAATTTGTATCCTAATTAACCGCATCAACGTGAAAAACTTGTAGTAAAACTCCCGAGCGGAGACGGGTATGCCGTCAAAGACTTTCTAGATCCTGAAGTCTGTGTGACAATGTCAGGACACATGGCTAACGCACTAAATACCATCGCATAGCTAAAGCACGTGGTTTTTTTATATTCATTTGACCAGAAATATAAATATTGAGAAATACCAAAAAAATAAATACCACCACCAGGTAAAGAAAAAAGACGTGCGAAAATAACTTGCAAACAGCCTTCACAGGAATTTGGGTTTACTGTAGTTCAAAGGACATAGGATAGCAGTTATCGGGCAAGCACATACATCATATCCTAACGATAGCCTTACAAAAGGCATACTGTCAAAAGCATAATCAGAGCGAAAATAACTGTTAAATTCAGCTGATTAGATTTTCTTCATCACATCATTCAAGCATCCTTAAGCGAACCGTAAACGAAGGAAAGGACTAGAAATTTACTCAAAATCAAGCTATGACAGCCTGCTTCAGTTTCTCGATGTCCGCCGTCAGCATGTCCTTCGCCACTTCGTCGCCTTTGTTCTTCAGGCATTGTACAACCAGTCGCTGACACGACACCAGGAGGTCAAAGAGTGCCTAAATAGAAATTTCCGATGGAGATCTTCCTCTTATTCACGAGGTAATTACCAGTTTGGTTGATGGCCAACCAAACTGGTAATTACCTCGTGAATAAGAGGTTGACAGGCCAACCTAGTAGATCTATGGCGCACTTTTTTTGAATAATTGGGTCATGTGTACAGGACATATATAAGGAGGGAGGGCGCGTCCCTTCCACATTTCTTTTCCTGATATGACGCACACCTCTGAGGTTCTCGATCTCTTCTTGTTGAATTGATACTAAGACCTTTTGTGGCTTCCTTTGGAACTACTGATGAAAGGGTCTATGACCCGAGGGCGCCAAGGAAGCTGCACTTCCGGTCTAGTTCAAGCCCCAAAACCGGTCAGTGCAAAAATCCTAGGAATGTTGGTTGTGTTCTCCATATTATCTCCACTAATCATATACTTCACGATCTCAACTTGAGTCGTTTTTATCTTCTCCTAATATATAAGTTAATTGAACTCTCTATCCATGTGAACCATGAAAAATCTTGTGAAGAAAGACAGTTATCCATGAAATCCAACTAAGTGCTGCAAAAACTGAGTCACACAAACCAGACACATCAAAACAAAGGTACATTCCCATACTCCCCCACAACTTTCACACATTCTTCGCGTCAAAACAATGGAACATGGGAGCCAAGAGCTCAATGCGTTGGACTTTAATCCATACGCTGATACTGAGAAAATTACTACATCAGGGAATCACTTACTAAAAGTCATTCGACCAAAAAAGAACTTTAACTGCACGAATTACGTATGCATTATGGCCATAACAGCACATTGCAGACGCACTTTCCATGATGTTTTTTGATATTGAAAGTACACCAACAAACGCTAGAGCGATCATGCATAATTAAAGCAGTATTAGGCATGGTCGAAGCAGTGCAAGCAATTCGTCGATTGCGTCACAACTTTAGTACAAAAACAAAAGTGCTGCAGAGCATGGTCATGCAGCAGTTGACTGAAGCTCTGGTTTTAGGGACCTCAAGATATGGGCCATATACAGTGATAGTAATCCATCGTTACTGTATTACCGTCAAAATGCTGCGTTTTTTGTGGGTTTACAATAGAAAAGAATGAAATTCAGCGGTGTACATGGCAGAAATTGAAGTTTTAAAATAAATGGGGTGAAAAAACTTTGAAAATATTTGAATCAAAGTACATCAACTTTTTTCTGAACAATGACGCCGTTTGCCACAGGAGACGAATAATAGACGATTAAAGACATCTGTCACTCCTAATCTTATGAATGTGGAATGAAACGGAAAAACTGGTATCACCTGCACCAGGATCTAGACCCATTTTTACTAGATGCGTGCGTTTGACGCGCGACTGACGGTCGCATCCAGTATGAATTTTCCTTCTAATTCCAGAAGCAGAGAGTAGAAACCAATGCTTATCAGTTACATGACAGTAAAGAACATTGAAATGGATTATCAACAAGAGCCTCGCATAAAATAAAATCTCTTGGCATATCTGTTCAGGTATCTGTCCATGACAGAGTTGTTAAAAGCCTGATGGAGAAATCAAAAAGTGAGGCGAGATCAGGGATCAGGGAAGTAAAAAAAAACTACTAAAGCTCAGGAAAATATCTGCCAAACGATCGGAAGAATGAGATTTTTTCGATGCACATAGAATGGAAATTTTTCGATACACATTTTTGCTGGATAAGTCTGGACGTTTCTTCAAATATTTCTCCGTGACAGAACCATCCTAGTTCCCATCCTTGATGAAATTTTTCTGACTGAACAGAAAGCCGATAGCCATTTCTTATCCAATTCTATGGGGAAAATAGTTCTGATCGAGCAACAAAAAAACTTGGTTAAAAGAAATAGAAAAACTTCGTGACCAAACGCTGGCACGCATTAGCTGTACAAATCCACCTCGATGATGAGTCAATTGTACAATAGCTTAAAACGCAACTCACAGAATGGAAGGTATGGTTGTGTCATGCAAGCTAAATTTAGAACGCTATTGCTCTGAGGTTTTAGCTGTAATTCTTTCCAAAGGCCATAAGTCTCCAGGATGGCTTCGTGGTCAAAGCTCATTTCCAGTCCTATCGAACACGACACTGCAAACCATGACGTTACCATGAAGGAATTAACCAAGCACCATACAGAATCATATGGCCTACGCTGTATTGTACACAGACTCGCTTAGAAATTTGGACTTCCACGCTCAACGTTGAAGAAGTCACTGACGAAAAACCAAAAGTTGTTTTTCTGTTGCTGATTGCTTGTTTACCTTTTATTCGGTACTGCACTCCAGCAAAATGTCAACAAGATCCCCTCAGATAATTAGATGTAAAAGGGTCGCTGTCCGAAGCATTCTGGTAGAGGACACTTGTCGACTTTCTGCAGCGGTCTTTCCGCATCTGATTATCCTCGGCGATCCTCCCGCAAATTTGACCCAGTAGATGCTGCGACGCAACGACTTTTTTTCCGACAAATTTAAAGAGACTTGTGCGGAACTCCTACAACACATCTGCGACGCTATGTAAATGTCATCGAAAGTTCGAGTAACTGTAGCTTTAATAATTGTAAATACGACCGTTTTCTCTACTCAAGGAGAAAATATCCCAACCAATCCGTGTTCATCGTACCACTATACTCAGTCAAATGTTGACCAAATGGGATCCTCGGCATTACTAGACCGAAAATCCAATAGCTATGCTTTGAAAAACCGTTGTTTTCAAAAAACGCCATTGAGGCAGCACTCTTCCAAAGATCTCTTCACAAATAATGAATATTGGCACTGAAAGAGCACGTTGTACTCAGTTTTGTACAATCGGATCTCAGGCGGCTATAATCTCTCAGAACTACAGTCAGAAATGTACCCTGTAGCCAAAGAACTGCTTCTGGAATTGATCTCAAAGGAGCGACAGCTACAACCAGTCGTCCTTTTAAGTGATGTATGGATGAGACAAGGTGGGTGTGAGGGGGACGAAAAATGCGGGACTTATCCTATGAGCGTCCTTACCAAAATATTACAACACTAATTTGTTCAATATAGCGTATTTTCATGGTTAAGCCTTATGGAACATAGGAAGTAAAGGAGTGTCACGGTATGTATGAAAGCCAAAAGAAGGAATAAAAGGGAAAGATGCGGATTCCAACCTCTCAGGCTGCCGCTATACTCCTCGAGGAGTATAGCGGTTTTGGTCGCCGCTGTCGTCGACAACGGCGACCGACGGTCGCGGCCGTCGCCGCTGTCGTCGACAACAGCGACCGACCGTCGCCGCTGTCGTCGACACCAGCGACCGACCGTCGCCGCTGTCGTCGGCACTGGCGACCGACCGTCGCCGCTGTCGTCGACAACAGCGACCGACCGTCGCCACTGTCGTCGACACACCGTCGTCGATCCCGATCGACGACAGTGGCGACGATTATGGCGACAAAGAAGGTTTTGCATTCCCAAACAGTTTTTAAACCTTTTCAACCTTTATTTTGTGTTCGTGAATGTATTTACTTATTTATCAACTGTCTAATTTGTTGTAGTATTGGTCCATGATTTCTGCTCTTCTCTGTTATGCTTGCTTTTCTTCGCATTTTCGTTGAATTTATGATTTTCTTTCTAGGTAGGACCTACAACAGACAGCGAAACGACTGGCTAGAGTGAAAGGAATTTGAAAAGTGGATATATGAGGCAGCTTTTCCATAAGAAACTTCTGAACTTGCGGATTTCTCGTTCTATTATTTCTTAGGACTCTGTTCGAGTTTAGAGTAACAATTTCGGTTCTTTTTGATTTTTTTCAAACGCTAACTTTTGTTTGATAGACCCTCTGTGCCCTATTTAAGAGCCTCGAGCAGGGTTTTTTCAATGTTGGTTTTCCTGTGTGCCTGGGTTAAGAGGCGAAACACCGGCGGTGAGCATTTCCAGCAGAAACCTGAGAGGAAATATCACTTGGGCACAAAATGGCGTGTTTCTCCTTTTACCCATAGACAACATACAGCAAAACAATCATAAAATAAGCTCCTATCGGTAGTGCATCAAAAAAAAATTAGTCACGTGTAAAGCACGAAAAAAAAAACCCCGGAAGACTAAGCAAAACTCAGAGTGTTCTGAAATCAGGTAATAAAACCACAACTCCGCAGGCTCAGAACATCAAGGAATAACTGCAATCCTTCAAGTTTTTCTAAAAAGATTTTCTTCACTCCAGCCCGTCCGTCCGTCACCGATTGTGGGCCTTACCTAAAATAAAAAATACGAAATCAACGAAAATTCGAAGAAAACGCGAACAAAAAAGAAGTATAGAAACCGGTGCCCAATAACACAACAAAACTACGAATCATACAGTCAATCATACAAACGAACAAACACATTCACAAGCACAAAACAAGAGTACAGAAGCATTGAAAACAATTTGAGAATGCAAAATTTACGTTTGTCGCGGCGGTCGTCGCCGCTGTCGTCGATCGGGATCGACGACGGCGTGTCGACGACAGCGGCGACCGTCGGTCGCTGTTGTCGACGACAGCGGCGACGGTCGGTCGCCGTTGTCGACGACAGCGGCGACGGCGGCGACCGTCGGTCGCTGGTGTCGACGACAGCGGCGACGGTCGGTCGCCGTTGTCGACGACAGCGGCGACAGCGGCGACCCACGCCAGCGACGCCCCGCCCACGATCAATACGCACAACGGCCAGTGTCGCCGCGGCGCCGCGACCGAAACCGCTATACTCCTCGAGGAGTATAGCGGCAGCCTGAGCAATGCACTGAATACATTCATATTTGGAAATCCGATCTCGAATAAGTGGAGAATTTCGATGTATAGAAAACAGAAAGCAGTATAGGACTGAGATAGGTGTACGAATTTTTCCCAAATGCTCGAATTTCCGAATCAAGTCCTAACTTGTTAGCATGACTAAATAAATTTTATTCGTTTTCTACTCGGTTCTAAGAATAATAGGCAATACCTGATCCACAACTCCTTCCAACTGCGGCACAAGCTGCGCGACAAAACGTCCACTGGCTGTCACAGGCTTTCCATTCTTCGCTAAGAGGTACAGAATACAGGACAGTAGTATCGCCGCAGGATCCGTCTGGGCAGAGACCTGCTCCTTGAGTTCAGCAACGTAGTTTTCCTGTATCTCCGCTCTGGAAATGTAACAGTTGAATATGTCACCTCAATGAGGTAGTTTTGCGAGGAAAACTATTATATTTTACCTCGTTTTAGCGTCTGGCTGCCTCAGAGCGAGCGATAAAGCCTGTGGTGAGGAAAAATCAAACACGGCTGAATGGAAGGTGTCAAGATCGTCACTTCGCAACGAGGCGAATAAGGAGCTCATGGCATCGCGTAGTCCAGATGGTAGCGAGGCGATAGTCTCTTCGCGTTGCTGAGAGTTACATTTGTTGAGAACGAGTTAAATTGGAAATGAACACATCAAATCGCAGATCATTAAAGTACCGAAGCTACTCAAAAAGGAAGAAGAGAAGATCAATGTCCACAAGAAATCCAGTAGAACCAACCTTTTCCTTCAACTGAGCAGCATTTTCTGTCCCTGAAGCACAAGAAAGAGTAGCATTTGCGAGTTCAGTACCTACTGTACGAAGAAGGAATTGCCGGAGGTCAGTACGAAGCGCATCTGGAATCATAGTCAAGCGTAGTATCCCTACTGAACGAGTAGATCAAAGAAAAATACCTGGAAACGAAGTGCTAGCCGTCTCAAACATGCACATGGACGCGTACAGGGATTGGGCTTTTTGTTGTAGCTGTGCAAGACTCTTCTTCTGGGATTGTGCAGCCGCATTTTGTTGAGTTGCAGCGATTTCAGCTAGGCGACTGCGGACCTTATCGTCAACCTGGAAAATCGCAAATTCTTCAAAAAAATGATGGCAGTTACTGCTGCTGATCTGTAAACAGATGTGAATATTGGAAAAACGTGGGCTACGACTGAAAAGTAACGTAAAAAGGCTACTAAAGCTACTGCACAAGCCCTCACAACGATGACGTCACGAGCTTGTTACAAAGAACGAAACGTTCGGAGACTCACCTGTGACCCGATTCTCTCCACAACGTCATCCATGATTTCCTCTGGCACAACGCCAACATCGGCCATCCACTCTTCGAGCGTCTGAAGCACCAACAAATGGGAATCCATCGAAAAAAAGAATAATAGAAATTTCCAGCTTCCGTACCTCAGATGGAACACCAACAACTGTTGCAGCCGGTTCGTCACGGCTAGCAGCACTAGCTTTGCTCGCTTTTCCTCCACCACCTCCTTTGCCGCCTTTCTTTTTTCCTCCTCCTTTCTTCGTCTCTCCCCAGTCATTATCAGCCTGGAATCCATTAGCATGTGAAAAATTCACAGCTCGTTACCAGGATAACTTCTCACCTCAACTTTCTTCTGCTGTTGGTGAGTAGTCTTCCGCTCCTGTTCGAGTTTGCTCATCTGAAAAGCCAATTACCACAATGAGAAATTTTTCACATACGTACAAAGAAAAAAGAATGTTCTGTTCTATCGAGTGATATAGCTGAAACTACTTGAAGATTTCTGTAAGAAAAAAAGTTACCAATTCGTGTGCCCATGCGTCAATGCGGTCTCCTAATCGCTCAATCGCTCTGCTTAGCATGCGATCTGAGAATACGTGCGTTCCAGAAGCATGAAGATCATTCTCAGATGTAGCTATCTTCTCCGATATCGCTACTAAATCCGAATCATCGAAAGGAATGGCTAGTGGTTGCAGCGCCGACTGCACTTCACAGACGTCAGACGACTGCACTGCTTCTGGAAATTCGTGGTTTGAGCCTCCGTAGAAGTCATGGATATTGAATGGGAATCAGTAAGTTATAGGGGACTTCTCTCCCCCTCCCCTCTCTGCAACGATTTGAGATAAAACTTCTAGGGTAGGCATAATGAATGCTAGTCTGCAGGGTACAATTGTACTTCAGTAGCCCCACTACCGACCGCAAAGTCAAAATCATGGACTTCTCTGAAAACTTGCATACAAAGGTAATTCGAGGTGCTGATCACGAATATCATACTCATTTTGCATGATATTAAGCATTCCGGAGCAAAACCAAGGCAAAAACGTCCTATGTCATTTCAGAAGGAATGATAAAAAAAAAACGAAAGAAGAAGAGGCAAAATTGGTGATTTTTCTTCCTTGTTCACTCCCCGATGCCCTGATTTATGACCCTCAGACTCCAGATGATCACCTTTCATATACACTTTCCATCCTTACTATAACGGTTTTAGAGGAAATGACTGTTAGAGAGATAGTAGAGGGAAAAAGATTCCGAAAAAGAGTGTAGCAATAGAAGAAGGACAGAAAAGCGCGTTATCCGCATGAATACTCAACTACCGTCAAGTTTGAAATATACAATACTTATTGTGCGCTTCACCAGAAGTACAAAAAAGGTAACTACTACCTTTCACTGCAGAGCAGCACTGCTGAAACAACGACGCCGATAGCAGCATTGATGGCAGGACTTCTAGTTTCAGACTGCTATTGCCTTCTTTCAAAATTTGTTCAATTTGACCATTCTTTGTTCCGATGCTCTCACTGAGACCCAGCTTCTTCAATACGGCAGTTTCTGGAAGTATAGATTTCCCATGCACATAAAACGTCAGAAATGAAGAACGAAAATGGTTCACTAACGTATGAACTCCTGTTGACGGAATAGATTTTGCACGTACAACCGTACAAGAATGTCGTGCATGTGAGGTATGTATGAGCAGCTGGGTGAAGAACGAGATCCCGACAATCTTCCGGGCACCTACAACATCGAGGTAGAGAATAGTGAGATTTGCTAACACTTTGATCTGACATAGTGCAATTTTTTGGGCAAGATTCTAGAATTTGATTCTGTCAGAAATGGAATAACAGGTTATAATAAGTCACTGATAAGAGAACATTCCACACCTCATCCGTTTCCAGCAGTGAGTCGAACGCCCACCAAAACCGGCCGACGGACAGACCAACACGTGTTTGTATCACGCTTACCGGAAGAGGCCTGGAAGTAATCGATTTCAAGGATTCGCAAATCTGCTAGAGAAGAGATAAACAAACTACAATACTTTGTAATCGCAGCCAATGTAGCTCGTAGGATATTCTTGTGACAGTTAAGATACTCCATGGTATATATCGTGTCGCCTTCTATCACTCCATCGAAGTCATCCGAGAGATGGTCCAATAACAACGAGCGGAGGAGCTCCTGAAAATGGTGGATTGTTCCCGTTTAGACGCAAAGACTGATGTTCTTAACCGGAACAGGTTTTCGAGGTACTTTGGATAAAAATTCAGTGAGATCGACGGGTGAGCACCGGTTCATCCGCACATTTAGTCAGATCTTGCTACCACCATAGTAAATAGCAGCCTCTTCTTCACCTTCTATGACTAGAGAATTCGGTCGGCACTGGTCCTCAGAGCTAGTACAACACTCAGATTCCAAGAAATTAATCTATTGAGCAGCGGAACAAGTTCGCCATGCGCTGTGAACCCCGTTACTTTCCAACTATACGTTGATGAGACCTATGTAGACTATACGAGGAGGATGAAGGTCTTCAAGGGAGCTAGTTAGGGTTGTTTCCAATCCACTAATGCTACTATGCCACCTTACTCGAATATTGCCCAAAGGCTACTTGGGCACAAATACTACAATATAACCGCACCTGCGATAAATTCCAGTGCTTACAAAGCGATGAAAGGGTCCGGAAGCCGTGTTCGGCAAGGAGCGTGCGAAGTTCCATCTGGAGATTGGCAACATACTCTCTGCAATTTTTCCTTTCAAGCAAATATCACAAGGTGCTAGTTATACAACATAGTATTTCATCGAGGAATTTAGTGGTGAAGGTGTTAGAGAAAGAGAACGCGAGAAATAATGCCGCATTCGGAGAGACAGGCGAGAAATGCGGATCATAGACACAAATACTCAACCATCGCCGTTTTTGAAACGGACTATATGTACCTGGATGATTATAAACCAGAGAACTTCCCTCTCGAGGAATTTTCTTTGGTAAGTCGCTATAACAAAGGTTTCTTCTGGAGAAATGAAAGGACCGGGATTTGGTTTTCCACAATGTTTCAACGTTAATCACGCCAAAGACCATCACAACAGGGCCTTGTTTCTCAATCAAAAACTGCCCTTCATACCTATATAACTGGGGAAATATAGCAGTTACATATAGTTGGGTTCCAAAGAAAAGCAAATAAGATAGCCATCATGGACTCACTCGGCAAATAACTCTCCTCCTGAAATCGTGAAGCCAATGTTCTCTTCCACAAGCTTATGTGCGGTACGTTCGACGTGATCCAGGTCAA
The DNA here is from genome assembly GCA_000688135.1 of Ancylostoma ceylanicum. NCBI lineage: Eukaryota > Metazoa > Nematoda > Chromadorea > Rhabditida > Ancylostomatidae > Ancylostoma > Ancylostoma ceylanicum. The sequence continues at coordinate 145,926 of JARK01001650.1, forward strand.
CGTTCAGCGTAGTAGCTATATCAGTCAAAGCTGCTCGTCCACCAAGAGCGACACACTCATTGCGCACCTGAGAATCAGCGTATTGCTTTGGATGAGATTATTATGACTTCTACAGACAATCCTTGGAAATACTGAAAGCACCATCCAATAATCCATCGAACACGATGAGGCGTAGTCAATCAAATAATCAATAATTGATTTACCTCAGTGGCGAGATGCTTCTGTGTGATGTACGAATGCCCATCCCTCGTAAATACAACGTCGATAAGTGATCTCTGGATGAGTTTCGTGACCACTTCAACGCAGTTGGCCTCCGAAAGTCTGACATTACACATATTCATAAAAAAGGATGGAAAAAGCTAGAACTCCTGCCCAGAGCAAGAAAAAAAAACTAGAAGTCTAAATCTGCCCGAAGCTAGGGGCAAATCTATGGCAAGACACTAAAACATACTTTTTCGCAGACTGTGAAAGCTGCACCCTCTGAAGGTCAGAGACAAGACGCTGAATATCCGCCCAAGTAGCCATGTCTACTCACCTACAGTAAAAAATTATCTGGGAAAAATAAGAATATTGCCTCAAAGATAATGTGAATTCGCAGTAACAAGGAATATCACTTCTGGAAGAACCATTGCAGCCCAAAGAAACAGAGACACATTTAAAGCATATTTATATCTCACCAATAATTAATATTGAACATCTTATCAGAAATTGGCAGCTCATCCCCCAACATAATATCACAGAAGCGGTTAATCACAATGAAAATTGAACCACGGAAAAAGGGTGAGAGCTGTGACATAAGTCAGAAAAAAAGAAAAATGATATCTACAATAGATCGTGGCTCATCAAAAAAAAAAAACAACCCGAAAATTATGCACTATTGCAAGGCATCTGCAGGAAGAGTATCTGAAGGCGGTTCGGTCGGTTTCTGTTCGGCGGATTCTGGAAGAGTAAAACATTGCAATCCAGAAAAGGCGATTAGTAAACCCACTGCAACTTGAAATTTGAAAAAAAAAACAACAGCTCACCATTTTTCGCGGATTCCTCTGGCAAATCTGGAGTGGCTGTTCCCGACTTGCCATTGACAGCCGGCTCTGTTGAATCTGGTCGAGCACGCTCAATTAATTTAGACATTCCTTCGACTTCTATATTCTTCTCGAGACCATGTGAACGGCAGAACGAAAGATCGCGATAAATCTGAAAAAAAAAGTAATATAAGAATGAATAATTTGAAAAATAATTTAAGATGTTAAGTCTTCGCACAGAACTTTAAAAAAAGTAACAAAAATAAGAATTTTGAAAATAAAAAAGGTATCAGTAAATTAGAGCACAGCACAAACTTCTGACCAACCTGCGTTCTAATTTTGTCGTCATCAGTTGTTCCATCCAGACCTGCTCCTTTCCTTTTGAATCGTGAAAGGCTCGAGCCTGTGGCATCCACACTATCGAGCACCTATAACACGCTTTCAAAATCGTAACTGAGAATGCAAATTCGAGTATATAATGATACGATACTAATCAAAGTGAAGAATTTGGATTTCCGGCTCCATTTTTATGAAGGTCGAAAGATGAGAACTCAAAAAATAGAGCAAGAATTTAAATCCACTGAAAGTTTGAAATTTCCAAGTTAGGTGTGAAGCCTTATACATGGAACAAGCGACGCGCTATAGCTTTGTGACTGGCCAATTGGACCAGTTAACAACGCCGCAACGCCCTTCCAGGAATAACACTTTCCCAAATTAATAAAGTGACAGTCCTCTTTATTTTCTATTACTTGAGGCTATATTTTTAGCGAAATTAGCAGATGGATTAGAAAATCGGTTCAGCAGATGAGATGCTTACCTCCCCAGCCTTGTTGACAAGATGTCCATAAGCCGACATGATCACAAAATTGGTCAGGGTCTCAGAGCCGGGATGATTCTTCTTCGAGAGCTCGCTGATGAAGTCGTCAAGTTTAGAGTGAGCGCTGGTGATGTAAGCCGAGTGAGTGGAAGGTGACGGCTTCTTCGTCCATCGGTACTGCTTCGGTACATCCGAAACAGCATCGAAGTCCTTGAAAACAAAATCTAAGACATGGTCAAGACTATTGAAATGCAGGTAATATGAGTTTGGCTATGGCACTGTACCTTTGACAGGGTAGAAGAGACAAGACTAATGACTTCTTCATCAATTTTGGCGCATTCGGCATCAGCAAGAATACCAAAACGAGTTAGACACTGGCCAAAAAGAGACGTATCGACTCCCATCTCACTGCAATATAATGAAGTTAAAATAAAAGACAAGCAGCAGTTGCTTCGAAGACTTTACAAGGGCAGGAGCTCAGAATAGAGCGAGGAACTGTTAGTGAACCACCACTCACAAAGTATCCTCAATTCTTTGAATGTATCTAGATTGTCTTACGAAATTCTTTGAATGTATCTAAATTGTTCTCTTAACTCTACCTAATAGTCTGAAAGCAAATAGTTCACTGAATGTCATGTGCACTCTAAGAGAATATTTGAAGGGAAATGAACTGAATGACCACGGCAAAGAAATCAGATAAGCTTAAAATAGCTTTTTGAGATTATTTCCTGTGGTCCGCCGCCAAGGCTACGAGAAAATAACCAAAAAGGAGCCAAAATAATGAAGACAGCTATGTTTCGTTGTCAATTCGCCCGAAAGACATATTAAAACGAACAGACACAAAACAGTTCTGGGCAGAAGAAAGATATCATTGTTTTAAGAGCAAAGAGGACTTTTTTCACAATCTTTTAGTTTCCAAATATAAGGAGAGAGGATAAAAAGAGGGAACGTCAAAGTCTGTCCAAATGTGGCACTACAATACATACTACAAATAAAACCAGTGCCAACTAACCTCAGCTTAGGCCACACCTGTTCCAGAGCCATGTCAAAGACCTTGGAATGCAAAGCACTCAGATCATGGCGCGCTGCAAGCAGAGCACGCCAGCTCTCAACTCCACCTAATTCAGATTGTTCGTTCGTCTTAGCCGCTCTAGAAACTTTCAACATTTAGGCTGTCTTCCAAATGCCCACAGCCATAACGAGTATAAAGTAACCAACTCGAGAAGTGCTCTAGCCCAAGCCAGATGTTTTTCAAGCAATCGCAGAGTGAGGTCCCACAACTTGTCTGCAATCGGGTAGAGGAAAACATCTTCAGCCCAAATCGTTTCCACAGTTCGTATTATTGTTGAAGAAACAGCACATAACATGCCGCTTTCTGCAGCCTGAAAACACACTCACATCCACCACAGAGATACGTTGATCAGAAGTATAACTTACATCTTCTCCTTCGGTGAATTTGAGAGATTCCGGAGCCATCTCACTATCCACTTGACGCACAAGCTTATGAGTGACCAGTTTAAAGTAGACAACCAAGTTGAATTTGTCTCGAACAGCTTTCAGCATACTTCTTAAATATGGGAAAGAAGAATAAAAAGGAGAACAGAGAAAAAAGAGAAACAGGCACCTCGAATACGCTTGTGACGGCCAACTTTCGATGAATTCCTGTGTAGCTGTGAAGCATCGATGAAACATCGACGTATTACTCGGTACCGCTACCGTGCCCATACACTAAACGACCAAGTTCTAATAAACGCGAAGTTAAGCTGATGCCATCTATCGAGGAAGCATTCGAATCCAGCAGCATCATAAAGGCTACTTGGTACCCAACGCAGAAAAATAGCTAGGAGATAATGTGTGCATCATCGAGAGGGAAGAAGGGGCGTGACCAGGCGACTCCGAGTGGCTCATCAGGGCCGCCCGTCAGGTCCACCTGCTTGACTAGTAGGGCGCTAAGCACAAATAGGCCATGTATTATGGCCCTAACGCCGTTCGAGTTCAAACAGATGAGTGTGACGAGCGGCCAAAGTGCACCAATCGGAATTGCCCGGCTATGCTCCCTTTTTCCTTCACGGTGATACACACACTAGGATATTCAGTGCACCTACAGAAGGCGAAACGGCATTTGACAGTTGAATTTTACTTCGTTCCTAATGAAAAATCTCCTCCAAACAAATGAGAAACTTCTCATACTCACGCTTACATGGACCGAAAGCACTGCGGCTACAAATATTCTTTTCGCAGCATTTTAGTTAGTGCTTATAATGACGAATTGTAATGATCATAAAAGCAACAAGCCTACCTTATCGATAAAAGTTAGCAGAAATGTGAGAAGAGTCTGTTCAAGGAACGCTTGCAATGATCCGCTGTACCTTGGTCCGAGCAATTCACTCCATTTAGAACGCATCTAAATTGACAAATCGAGAAAATCGTAGCAGACATTTTGCTAAAAGAAAGCACCAACCTCTTTGACACCAGCGAAGACCGCCTTCAACATCTCGTAGTTGTCCTTCGAAGGACGGACTAGCTTTGGGTAGATCAAATCGGAGACTAGACGAGCAGTGAGCGAATGCGCACAATCCGCCAATGTGAGAAGGGATAATATGTGAGGAAGAGATGCACAGTCACTGCTAGCACTCCGTACGCCCTCATCACAGAGCACGGTTTCTAGTCTCTCCAGTAGCTGAAACATGCAACCGTAGTTATGAAAAGAACACATGAAAACAACCTCGTTTCAGAGAGCAAACAAGAGTTAAATAACCCGAGACGGGGCTCTCAAGCTTGGAGTGCTTTCAAAAAAAAACAGAAAAAATAGAAAGTGACAACAAAAGTAACATGATTACCTTATTGAACATTTTATATTCCCGACTATCCTTCGCCAAATTGTCTTTATAGGAGGCCGCATCGACCAAACATGATGACAGCTTCTCTAGCCTAGAAATAATGGAAAATATGAGGAGAGAGGGACTATTAGGACTGATATTTCTGATAGATCACTCACCAGAGAGCACTGACTGTTTCAGGAATATTCTTCATGAGATTAGATAGACGTTGTAATGCAGAGAGGAAAGAGATGCGATGACGAATTTCAATCTGAAACATTTTAAATCAGTTAACAGGGAATACCCGCCGTCAATAGCATTGCATTGAGGGCATGGATGTTGCTGTAATCCGCCTGAGCTCTACCGGCCCTAATTGACATTCGTTGGCAGATTCACTCTCTGCTATATGCCTATCAGTGGAGGATCTGTGCCACATTACAGCCAACCCACAGTAACAGGAGGAATCAGTCTCGACCTATACTTCACAATATAGGACCCGCCCAGAAAGACCCATCAAAAAAAGTTGGTGGTCAAAAAACCACTTAAATGAAATGCGCTGACAACATCAAAACAATCTGGTCGCAAATGCTGTAGTTTTGGCCAAGAATAGGTGGTGAAAGTTATGAGAACGTTAAACACAGTATCCTATATCGACAACGATTTTGATACCTATCGATTGCAAGTAGTTAGCAGCGCCGCCAGCGACATCCCCATCAATCGATAGGCACTGAAATCAATGCCGCCGGGCGACGGCGACGCAAGGAGCTATACTTCACATGGATTATATAATAATTGCAACCAAAGCAAAACTGTGTCAAGAATGAACCTACAGACACAAGATAATAAAGCATATGTTACGCGCTCCTGCTCAGTTTAGAGATAGGTTAGGGATAAAATCTGCGCGGGATAAGGATCACTGTGACCATGCAATTGTAGGGAATTCTTGGAGAAATCTGCAGCCGTAAATTTAAAAAAAGGATGCAAACGCACCAATAAAATTGAGTGGAAATACCTGAGATGCTCGATTCTGAGATAGTTCCACGCAAAAGGATTCCACTCGTTCGGCTGTTTGAACGGCATCACTGGTGCTGCTTTCAAACTCGGTCCATATAGTCTATAATTAGACTACGTGTGAGAAGATACGTTAAGAGAGAATGAAAACATCATAATTACCTATGAAGAACCTACGTTCATGTCATTCTCAATCTTATCTATGGAACTTTGTAGGCTGACGAGGTTCGACGACAGGTGCACAAAATCCGCGTAGTCATCATTGATCAGCTCTATCATAGAATGCTGAACGCTTTTCAGGTACAGACGGAGATCCTGCTGAATCTGCTTCAGTCCAGCACGGCTACAAACACTCGGTTCAAAATGCTGTTAACTTATTAAAATACAATCAAAGGTGATCCAAAAGAAAACAAAGTCAATTAAAGCAGTAAAACTAAAAGTCAAAGAAAATAGAACAACACACCGTCTCGCAAGATTCATAAAGCGCTGCACATTGAAATCCGGCCGTCCAAAGTGATTTTTGTTGAAACATAACTGGGAATCATCGAAAACCAAGGAACTCGGGGCAAAAATTCGCGGGGAGACGGGCTCCCGACTACCCGTCGACATTCGCAAGTCCTGGAATAATGAAATTTAGAAACATGAAAGCATTTTCTGGGAAATACTGGAGAAATATCTAGGAATTGGTAATAATCAAGCAGTTTAGCAAACAACCGTGAGAGGTGACCACTGACGCGCTCCAACTCAAATCCACGTTGGTAGGGCGGAGCAAGTGCGCAAAACCAACGTCACTAAAACCAGAGCTGTCTACTGACACAACGTTGGCGAGAAATCAATGCGTGCGTAACGCTTGCATTGGTTGAGGGCAGTGAGGCTCTTGCCTTTATTGTTTCCACACCCTGGATAGTGTTCCGGTGGTGTTGCCATTCAGGGAAATGAATTAGGTTAGAAATGAGTACGTTGCATGGCTTACAGAAATATTTTGCTGAGCATATGAGCTAATCTGCACTGTGTGTTGCGTGCGTCATGCGTGCGACTACCCAATGAAGGATAGGCAATCCCTCCTCCTACGTTGTCTTTTGCGAACGAGTGCGTCTGAGGGTAATAAGGGCGGTCTATGCAAGGTGTGTGCTTTCGTAATGCGCCTGCATTCGACTATGGGGCGTTGCGGGGCGGTGCGGTCGAGCTCCATGATTGGTCAATTCATGCCAATGGCCAATCGCAGTGCTCGGCCGCTCAGCCTTTTTCAGGTATAATGCTCCCCCCCCCCCCC
>JARK01001650.1:153058-187064 GCA_000688135.1 Ancylostoma ceylanicum
TATCGGCCAGTGTGGATTTCGTACCAGGATTCAAAATTGAGCGCGTCATTCTCGAACACTTACGACGTCGTAAAGAAATACGTCTCGCCTGTGTCTGAACTGCGCGAGTCAACAGCCGCTACCCGGCCCGGATGAATCGATCATTTTATCCAAGGTAAACGTGTCAACATGCCCAATTTTACCCTTTTCCACGAACCCATCGACATGCCTACCCATACTGACGTTGTCTATACTCACCACTTGCTGCTACGCATACCCATGTATGTGAGATTACACGTCCTTCCAATGATGTATTCAGTCCCAAAGAACTTTATTTTTTGTGGGTATAAATCTCAACGGAACGCAACGCACGGGAGCCTCTTCCTCTAAATCGTGCTGGAAATTGCAACTACGTGAGCGCAAAGCGGCACTTGAAACATTCGCACAAAAACAACCAGATCAACTTAGTTTCCATATATGGCCACTGTTGACTGTTATGGTCTTTGCTCCGAATAATCCACAAGGAATCAGGTACTTTGATATGCGGTTCCCAATGATCAAAGTCTCGCAAAGGTCTGATTAAAATCTATTAGGTTGAGGGACTATAAATATTGGTTTTGGCAATTTACAAACCTTGCTACAGAAACAACTTTCAAGCTGCTCAATCCAAGAAATTTTTCCTTTCAAATAAGGGACCCTTATATTTCCTTCCATAATAGTAGAAGTGGTGGCGGTCACATATCCTAAACAGGCTCGAGTGTTCTACTTCAAAATATTTAAAAAAAGCACATTCGATCTGATCTCTGACACAGCCATGGCGAAAACCACCACAATAAACATTGTTTTTTGAACAGTATCCGAAATGCGACCAAAACTCGCAAAACACCGTATAAATTTCATGAGTTGTCTAAAAAAGCTCTCGACATTCATATTTTCCTGTAATATTTCCAGTTTTATTACGGCATCGCACACTGCTCCATTTTTGCTCTCGTTCCCACAGAAATTTTCTTGACTATTTGCTACATATCTGCCGTAATAACAATGCGTTCTTTTTGAAGTGTTGCGGCTATGTCATCATTGGCGAGGATTGACAATGGGGCCGTGACTTTGGTATGTAAACTTCTCACACAGAAAAGACATTTCCACCTGTAAAGTATGGGATTTTAAACGAAGAATTTCAGCTTCTTCTTATGGCGACCTTGTGTACCTCTGTCTCAGCAGGTATATTAGAGCTTGTGCTTGAATATACGTAGCTGGAAAAAAAATTCGGTTGCAGTCTCGAGACCAATTAAACCCATTAAACTCTGCCCACCTAACGAGGAGTACACCACATGCGGCGGATGCGAGCCCTCTTGCATGACTTCGAAGGCAGATGCACTATCAGTATGTTCTAGTTTTCGCTCCTTTGAATTCTGATGTTCAGATCATTTTTCAGTGGCATTAACAGAAAATTAAAGACGGAGCTTCAGCTCTAATTTACCCGATTTTCCCAGTCTCCAACGAATGCCTTCGCTTTTCATGCTAAAATTTAAGCTCAAAGCCAGAAATCCATAGGTGTTGGCGTTTCTTCAAGCTTTTCCTTTCGTCATTTCTTAGCAAGGCAAACTACCTTGGACTCTTTCTCTTAGACGAACCTTGAGACAATACAGGGTGCGCCATAAGTTCTTGCACACAATATTTAGAATGTCACAGCCGTTGGATTCAACGTAATGACATGATCTCTATGGCGGTACTGAACCATCTCAATAGTAACCCAAAACACCTATCAGATCAGGGATACGTCTCTATTTGCTTCTGTAATAACTCAAAGTTGAGAGAGTAGGGAGCACCTCGTGGCGCGCTGGTGTATCTGGTGTAAAGCCTCTCGAAGCTTTACCTCAGCTTTATGCTACGATTCGAAACTAATGTGTGATATAGCACTTGATTTGCTCTGAAACATAGTTGAGTAGGGCAATCTATCAGAATCGGATTGGCGTTATAGAGGAGTTCGTTCTGAGCACGGGATTTCGGTCATGGAGCAATCCATGAGGCGCATATGGCACGGAGCAGATTCTAAGCTTTACAGAAGCTTCATCTTTGCGTTGTTCAACTTGAATTGGAAGCAGCAAGATGCCTTCTCTCCAAAAATACTCTGCGAGTGGAATCCAGAGTAATTTTGATGTTGTGGTTCATGAAGAACTGAAAAAAATTGCTCATACACGCCCTTTTCTTAAAAATTTCCTGAAAGTTTTGAAAGGAAGGGAAGATGGGATCCAAGTACATCCGGTGAATTCCTCGATGTCTCCTCCGTCTACTCCAATGTTTTGCTGTGAGTAGGGCCTTCCGTTCGAGGAGACAGTGTCACCGCGCTCCAAACCATGCCGCGAGGTGCTCACTTTTCTCTCGAGTTTGAGTTACTACGGAAGCAAGTGGCGACATATTCCTGTTCTGATAGGTGATTTGGGTTGCTATTGGGTTGACTCATTTTCGCTATAGAGATCATGCAATCATGTTGAATTCAACCGCTGTGGTGTTACTAAGTATGGTGTGCAAGAACTTATGGCGCACCCTGTACATACGCAGGTTTTGACAACAGGTTGACCACAGCAGAAGTATTGGAGCCAAAATTACCTGTCCGGTATTCACGTGCTCAATAATCGTCCGATATAACTCCAAGTACAGGATGTTCTCTTTTGAATACATAGACAATTTGCGTAGTAGAGAGGGATTTGAATAAATATAAAATTTCGAATGGTTTGGAAATTTGAACTTCCGGAAAGTGAGAGGCCACAGGAAAGATTGAGAATGCCGGGGCTTTCTGTCCTCGCGACATATACGTAATTCTTCAGAACTTGAAATTGAACATTTCTATTCCAATACGTTAATGGGCCATGAATTCACGAAAATCCGTTGTCACCACAGATGCAGTGCGCAACGGTGTGCCGAGAGGGATGTCAATGCATACCCGGGTACAAGCGGAATTCTGCTGGTAACTGTGTGGAGAAATGTGAGGAAGGTAAGCTCTCTCGCCATCGTTTTCAAAATATTCGCAAAAATAAAGATTTTCCCACTCAGACATGGAGTGTCCTCCGAACCAACAATACGTGACCTGCGGAGGATGCGAGCCCACATGTGCGATGCCTAAGCCGGTAGGTGGTGCTTGGTGAAGAGATGGTCTCATTCGTTTCTGTTACTTGCTGTTTAGGAAGCATGTCTGGCAGTATGCGTTGTCGGCTGTCAATGTCTGCCAGGATTCCTAAGAGATTCAGATGGAAACTGTGTGTCCACCTGTCCAGACCGTAATTAGTTTGTTTGTATGCCTTTACCTGGGTAAAAAGGACTTGAATGACCGGTTAAACTAATTTTTGGTAGTAGAGCTTCCATGAGTTTAAATCCGAGAGCAAAGATTCGAAAGATCGCCTTTAGAACCAGGCTGCACAACCCCAATTCCATGCGGCGAAAATGAAGAATTGAAGGACTCAGCATCAACTTGTGAGCCCACATGCGCGGATCGAAACCCGGTCTGAGTATTTCTACGAAATAAACTTTGATTTCCAGCCATATCCGATTGAATTTATCTTAATACCCTCAGATTTGCAACAAAATGGCAGCGCTGAACGTCTGCCGTTGTATCGATGGATACATCCGAGAGTCTGACGGAGGCAGATGTATCCCTATTGAGAAGTGTCCATCAGGTACCATTGTTGCTTCAGTTTCGCTTCATGCGCTTTAGATGAGAGGTAATGTCTCGCCACACTGTTTACACAAGCTACCAAGTCCTTTGAATCTGAGGCGGAGTCGCTGTTGTACAATTGGTGTTTCCATGCTATTCCTCCTTATAGTACCGCCCCTTTTCCAGCACCATCCGCTCTTCGCTAAAGCACTTTCTTTTTAAGGCTGTCGTGTCGAGACGTGCAAAACGAAGAAGTGTCCACCAGGCACTAAATGTGTACAGGAAACGATTTTCTGTGTGAGAGCGCCATGTCCCCAGCCGCCACCTCAGTGTGTTCCTGTAGATCCGTCTGAAACTAGCACCGGTTGGACTCTCATCACCTATGAAACTATGTCTCAATCCCTAGACAACTCAGTTCAGGAACTCCACCAACTTCGTGCGAAGAAATTAAATGTAAACCGAATGAGACCTGCTCAGTCTTGTTCCCTCTATGTCTACCTGATGGACCCTGCCCACCACCGGTTGCGCGATGCTATCCGAGATGTAAGTCCATGAGTTATGTGGAAATTATGGTTTTTAGGATTCATTTTCTGAGAGACTCCCTTTCCAGAATGAGGCGAAGAAGACGATTGTGAAGGAAGACATTCACAAAATAAATTATCGCAAATCTAAGTTACTTTGTTTTGTTACCACATATCAACCCACAGCTCCATCATAAGAATTGCCTACATGCAGCAAGTGGTGCATATGGATATGAGCTTTCAGTGTTACCGTGAATATTCAAGAATAAGATTCAAAGTTAGGCAGACAGCCAAACAAGCGCAAACACGAACACACACACATACATACACCCATAAGAATAATTTCAGGAATTCCATAGGTAAAATTGGACAAATTGAAAGAGAGTTGTCCAACACAGATAATGTGCAGTAAGATGGATGAGGAACAAAATACATCTTGAATTTTGAAATCTGCTTACATTATAGATTGTCAGACTCGCTTAGGGGTATGATTTTCAAAGATACTCCACCGGATTCTTGCCGCATTACACAGAAAACAACCAGCTCTTCACCAAGTTTATCCTTAAGGCCAACAACAATGATAACTGCACTTCAAAATTCAGCGATGGAACAAAACTACACTACAGAATACAACAGAATAAATGAGACCCATACAAAAGCCCAAAATAAGCGCCAAAAATAACAAGATCAACGGTAACTTACGGCTCTGGGGGTCGTCGATTAACTTCCTGAACAGCGAAATCCTTCGACAGTGCAGAGGGAGAGAATCCTATACCTAGCGGCAGCAGGTGTGCTTTTCCATACGACTGAACTTATGCCAGGGCAGCCAGCCAACTGTGGTTTGCCCCGCATCTTTTCCATGCAAATTAGCGCTTTCCCCATGCCTGTTGAGCCGCTTCACCGTTTAGATTCTCTCCCTTCCTCTCCCTCTCCCTCTCCCTCTCTCTCCCTCTCTCTCTCTCTCTCTCTCGCTCTCATCGCCCCTACCGTAATACTGTCTTTTAGCTGGGACCCCAGTGCCGTAACGGGCCTTGCGCGGGGAGCGTTCAAGCTCCCACAAATTACTTTTCGCCCTCTTTTCTTACTCTGCTAGTTTCTAAACCTTCGGAACTGGCCAGATTCGCGGAATTTGCGGTCCTTCTTCCCCTTCGTATCAAAAAAATTGCGATTTCTCAAAACCTATCTCTTGATCACAACTTTTAGCGTTCCAAAGTTTGTGAGACCAGGTTTTTGTGTTGGTTTACCTCTTCTACGGGAAGAAGTTGTACCACTGAGGCAACAACATAGGCACGATGCTAATATTCATGAAAAAATCCATGAATATTCGTACATAATTTTGGAATATTTTTGAAAGCAAGAACACAAAAAGTGTTTCTAACTGTCAGTGTACTTCATCGTACAGGCATTCTTAGACGTGAAAGTAAGTACACTCCGTTGTCTGAATTTTGTTGCACGATGGTTTCAGAAGGTTTTACTTCGCACCATCATGTTTTTTTTTCTCAACGTAAATTTATCTAACTGGATTGGTCACTGCATGACAGTTTCATTGAATTTCTCACACATGAAATTTTAAATGCGGACAGGGAAGATACACTATCAGTGAAAAAAGAATCCTTTCTCTCATAACTATTTTGGTGCAGGTAGAAGTGCAATTTTCACCATTTATTTCTCGCAATACCAACGTCGTAGTTGAATATGATGAAGGTGAAGATTAACTGCCTGCTGGATTTTCGCTAGGAGGTTTCGTAACAGATTTTTCTTCCTCTATTTTCTTTTCTGGGTCTGTTGCTTTACTACTGTCTGCTGTTGTTCCTGCCTGAAAGCTCATGTTAATCTAATTCCAACGTACTACTTCAGTTTTCTTCCCGATAAAAAACTGACCGGAGCGGGTTCAGCCTTAGTACCACCAGCGTCGCTAGCTGGTGGAGCTTCTTTTGCACCGGTTGCATCAGCTCCGGTGGTGGCGGGTGCAGCAGAAGTCGAGGGTGCATCTGTTCCCGTGGATGTGTTGGATGGCGATTTCTCCTTTTCATCTGACGGCACTGACTTCCCTTTGAAGCCCTGAATGGAGCAAAATCTACCTCAGTACTGCTATGAAATTTCTAGTTAAGGAAACACACATACGGTGAATGGCTTTATAAAGTCCTTGTCTGCTTTGGCGTTACTTGGATTGGTGTCACATGCAATCGCTGGAGCTGGCTTAGCTTTAGGTGCCAAATTAGCTGGGATTTGCATTTTGAGTTGTTGGAAGGAGATCTGTATTATGAGGATAGTAAACCCCTATTCCTGTAGATTCACATATTTGAGAACTCCATACTTGCAAATCTTCATCCAAACAAACAATAGCGGCTGCGTTTGTGAATTGCCCACAATAATTTGGCGCAGAAAATACGGTAATTAACTTCCTGCCGGCCATCATTTCGTATCCATCTTGTACAACCTAAGAAAAGCGTGCACTAGATGGGGATTTAACATTTGAAGAGTTCCTAATGTTGCTGTGCTTGAATGAAGGTGTTAACATTTGCAAATTTATATAGAAGAGCTCAACCCAAACAGAAAAGGATAGCAAACCTGATGTGCTCTAATTACCAAGTCGATGCCAAGCATCTGACATGCTTGCTGGACCACACCTTTACCAAACATGTAACTGATTCCTGTAACAGTTACCGTGTTTTTGTCATGCTGTAAGCATTCCTGATGGTCATTATTTATGTTACCTCTAATGGAATGAAACCATCCTTCTCCTTTGTTAGTAGGGTCGGACCAGGTGAGGTCAATAAGTAGACCACGATCGAGTGGTTCGCATGGACGTGGGATGTTCCGAATGACGTCAAGGTGACTGAGTTCGGGTGACAGACCTCCATGCATGCAAAGGACCTGAATTCAGATTGAAGCAGGACAGACACTTACAACAACATAGAGAACGTCGTTGAAGACTTTAAGAACAAGAAGTTACTCATACATTCGCTCGTTTGAACCGCAGCCGAAACCGTCTCTACCGGTATGACACTTGCATGATAAACGCAAAAGTGGCAGAGGTGGCGCTTATTCCGCCTTTATCGTATTGCTACACTTAGCCTAGCGTGATCCTGCTTGTGGAATGACAAGAACAAGGCAGGTCGTCCTCTATTGCGACCACGGTTCCAACGGTGGTCTCAGTCGCCCAGATAAGTCCAGTACGTTTCGTCTAGTCTCCGCCGCAACGAAGGCAAGTTTGAGACCTCAAGCCCGTCTGCTGGCTTATAGACACCTTAGAGGGGCGGGGCGTCACGTGACTAGAACAAAAACAAGATACAGTCGTTCCAAAAAATACTTGCCTCCGGCATCTACCACCCGTCTGCTAAGCTGCGCCGTGCCTCCTATGCATTATCATACGTGATCAGTCGACGCGCAGTTTAGCGGGAGGCAAGTATATTTTCTGGAAAGGCTATATCTACGTATGTCCTGCCCAATGCGCCTTTACAACAACTTTTGTTCCTCCACTCGCACATCCAGCAGAAATTGTTCGTCCTCTCGCAACCCTTGCTGTAATCCTGCATTGGCTGAAAGTGGGCGGGTTCGCTTACGGTTCAATAGCGTGGATGTCTGAATACGTGGTGATCTGTTCGATTTGAAAGTTTTGCCTGCCATGCGAATCTTCGAGATAATAAAATTAGAATTTCAACAACGTGGTAGCCCAGCGGATGTGAAAGCCGATTAGTTCGCCTGACGCACAGGTGCCAATTCTTATTCAAATACCGTTATATGTAGCACACACACAGAGATTCTTTGGGGAGAAGAAAGTATTCACCCTTTTGGATATCAGTCCCGCCAGTGGAATCCGATTGAAGCACGCTTGGAAATCCCACCATATACCAGCTCCGTATTTCATTACGCATTCATTATAAAAACCGTAAATCTTGTTCACTGCCGGTGTTTCGTGATTTCCACGCAACAGATAAATTCGGTCACGATAACGAAGTTTAAGGGCAAATAGTAGTATGACAACCTGAAAAGCTATCTTGGACTCTTTGGCTAGAACGTTTCTTGCGAAACGTTATCTGCAATTTTGTTCATGAAGAATCAAATTTTAATGAGTGGAAGGAGGTAGGAAAATGGACAAACTTCAAGCCCTTGTGGTCCTCGATCAACGTAGTCACCGAGAAAAAGAAACCTTTCTTGGGGAACGCGACCAATGAGATCAAATAACCGATTCATGTCCTAAATTATACATATGTGAACAGGGAACCGACTTCTGACATTGAAACTAAAATAACATAAAGTTGTGAGAGCGCATTCGCATTGCTAATTTCGGAAAGTTAAATTGCGAAAATCTTCCAGCCATATTGTCCGTCCGCAGTTCGAAAACCGTCCTTTAGCGTTTCTTTAATCTGGTTGGGATGCCTTTCAGTCTTTACGCAACGTGTAGTGGACCATAATGTACGTCATGAAATTTCAGGATGATGCCGGAAAGAGCGCAATGATATGGGGTACTCTAATATGTAGAGGGGATACCAAGTAGGGAAGACCCAGAAGCCCATTATTGCCAATAACATCGAAGCAAGGGCACTAGTTGGCGGTGGTTGCACCATGATTGAGTAGCTGACACACCTGGTACTGAGCATGGATATCTCCTATGACTTTTATGGGAGCTTCACATTCACAAAGATTGCACTCTTCCATGAATACTGCGGCAACCTGCAAACGAATATTATTGCTATACGGTAACATGGTAATTGTGGAAACACTGTAAGGTGAAATAGACACCATGTTTGTTGAGAAATGGTGCAGGCGTCTCTATTGCATTCTGCTCTGCCACCGATTTCTCGCGCCAATTTGTCAACGAATTTGGCGCCAGCTATGAATTGAGTGGACTCTAAACTCACATTGTTTACAATGCACACCACTTCTGGGAACGATAGCACATGTACAATACATATATCCAACCTATTATAAAGACCTGCAATAAGTGGAGTCTCTTGAAACACTTTCATGACGTCTTCACTCTGACACTCATGCCGAGCAATTTGAAAATTCAGCTCACGAACCGGAACACGAACAAGTTGTAATTCAAACGCCCGCGGTCGCGTTTCGTGCATCTCACCGCTATGGTGGGCATGAACTGTGTCCGAGTAGACGCCTTTCTCTCACAATATGGCGAATCCAGCCCCAGAGTCTTGATTTAGCATAATGTTGAATGTTGGCAGCAATCTATAGTGTGAGCTGTCAAGACAACCTATCCAGCACGAGCATATTTGGAGTATTTCGACGAACGAGAATCTCGAAAATCTCGGCCAAGCATTCGTTCAGATGCTGTTCCCAGTGGTTCCAAGACATTTCACGAGTGCCATTATTCTCGGAAGCTCATTCGGATCCTATTACTGTACAGATATCGGGCACGGCTTTCGAGGTGAGACAATGCATTTGAAGTGCTAGTTGTGATGAAGCGGGTTCATCAAACACTGAGACGTACCCCAGCGTCAAACAGTGCAGATCACGCTTCATAACTAGCCAATGATGTTCCCTGAACGCTCGAGCATTGTCACACAACCAAACCCCAGATGCAAAAGGGAACGTTGATGTGGGTCCAATGTCACACGACGGATTCACGATCGAGTGATAGCAGCGTCTGTGGCCAGTAGCTTGAAGACGGCTCACAAAAGGTGTATTCGAAACAGGAGCGCTGAGCAGGTGATTGTTGCGGTGGACCATCGCTATCTTATGAATGCGCATCCGTTAGCGCTTAGATGTGTGGTAGACCCATGGCGAGAGCATAACGTTTTCCTGCTGAGTTTAGGGCAATTTATACTAGATGCGTGCGACTGACGCGCGTGCGACTTAATGATGAAGAATAGGGGGTAGTCGCATCGCAGTCGCATAGCAGTCGCACGCGCCCGCGGCCGCGCTTTCTTTTCATTGAGAATTTCTCGCCGCGTTGACCGGTCTTCATAGAAAATCTTTCGCAAATGGATGCGTGCGCCTAATAGTCGCACGCAAGTCGCATCTAGTATAAATTGCCCTTTTGTGAAGAAGTAAAGAGAGATCCAAGGCTGTACGAATGGTGCGTTGGTACTCGGTAGTGGGATATATATCACTCGAATATGAAGCAAGCGAAGCAAGCCCTGAAGAAGAAGTTCCTTCGTGTACTCCTGAAAAATGCGCCTAGTCCCAGCACAAGCGAAGAGGTCGTCGGATAGGCGTATCTACGATTGGGGAAGAAGCCGCTCCGCCTCCCCCCCCCCTGTAGAAAAGTGGCGGGAAAGGGGTCCAGTGAAGGGTGGAAGGTTACACCTACGCTTAGCTATAGGAAAGACATAACCGACGGTTCCATAACTGTGGGATGATGGGCCTTTCGGCGGCGGGTAATGAGGAGATACGCAGAGAAGGAACTGAAGCTGAAGTACGGAAGTGGTGCTGCGCCGGCGCGGAAGGCGATGTAGGCGTTTATGCGTTCAACCTGTTCTGAAACGACATGAAATCAAACTGACTGTTCAATCGTGCAATAATGTTGTCGAGTTGTTCATTGTTCAGTACATAATTCATGACCGGGTACTGGCTGTTGAAGAAGAATTCATAAATGAGCTAACCCCACTCACTGTCGACCTTTTATAATGATGAATAAACAAAGCATATCACATGAATCATTATCTTCTGTGTTTTGTTGGTTCTGCCCGACGGTACCCGATGGTTGTGACTTTAGCAGGAACTTTATATAGATGGATTTTACGGATTTCACTGATAAGCTCACTAACCATAAGGCTCGAATCACAGGGATCGCGGTGAAGCTACGATTAGTGAGGCTGCCTCTTGCCGGCGACCCATACGAATTTCTACCTAGCTTGTGTCAGCATTCTCATTTGTAGTGAACTAACATGACAGGCTCTATTCCGGCTGGCCACAGTAGCCTGCAAGACACTTACGTTTGCTACACTGCGGTGGAGGGGATGAATATGGGTTTTTTTGAAGGATAAAAATTGACGAGAATTGATGCGGTTTAAAAATGATTGATTACGGATTCAGAATGACGGTGTTACAGATCTACTACGCATTCAGAGCAGCCACCCCAGGTAGCGTCTTTGCGTTTACAATGACTCTTCTTGTTCAGAACACATATAAAAAGGAATCTTCAGAAGAATATTTTTATAGCAATCAGGTGTCCCTGGAGGTAAATCCCTGATTCCCTGGAAGTGAATGGTGGTGCCGTCCAGGTTGAATGTCGCGTGCTCTATCCGAAAAACAAAAACAGAAAAAAGAGCCAAAAAAGCAATCCTTCTTATTTCACGAGTTGGAAGTTCAAGGACTTAATTTCATAAGTTTCTCGTTAATGAATCGTGCAAGTTTCACCGAGGATTTCTCTCTTCTCTCATTCTGTTGGCAATTCTGGGGTAAAACTGTTGTCGCGGCCCACGGATGTCCACCTCAGGGATTGCTTTGTTGAAAATGCAGAATGCTTGGTGATAAGGTCTCACGCCCCAGATTGCGCATGTGTAGTTGGTCCTAAATTGATCCAGATGTCCTTTGATGCAAAAGTGACACCTGCTTTCCGCAAACAAAATTTCACGTCTCTGCGACAGCTTGTAGACGACAGAGCATGAGACAGAAAGATGGATTCTATCTGAGCAAAAAATGCAGCCGCTATAGTTCTCGTCGCAGGCTGCACTTTGCTTCCTTGCAGAGATATCCCGCCTCATGCCCTTGGATTGAGTTTCGTGCGGATTGGTTTTTACGGTTGGTCTCTTCCTCAACGGCTATCTGGTTGAGCGTGTCATTTTTGCTGCTTTAGTGCATAATTCTTGTGAGAGCGTGGACTTCCAAAGCTGAATATGTTCGCGCAAGTTCGATTCAGGGAATAGGCGGGTCATCCTCTCCTTTTGGCTTTCCCAAAGGTAGCGCCTATCCGATCCAGGAAGCGTTGTTGTGTCGCCTCTGGAAGCTTGATTTAGCTGGTATGTTTAGAGGGTTCGTACGTATTTGTGCACGAGCTGGAACCGCGGTACTGTGAGAAGTGACCAGCTGAAAAAAACTCATTAGTTGTCAAACGTGGTAAGTTTGCAGCGAAACCGTGGGTAAATTGATTATTTCGGAGAATGTGCATAAAGCATGGATCCTTATAAAGCTCTGAGCAAAATTTGACCCACTTGAATTCAGTTACCGAAAAAAAGGACAGGATTATCGAAATTCCTCCGTAGACAAAAGCAAGGCAAAAGCACACATATATGTATAGTCATTAATGCTATTCTGACCTAAGCAGCGCTAGAGCTATTCCGCTGGGCCATGTAGGTGAGTAATCTTCTTATTGTTGGCTAGTTACCGGAAATCCTTTGGAAATACCCGCAGTGCAAGGAACGCCTCACTCTCACCCAGTAGACCTCCCTCACCTCGTGAGGAACACGAAAATGCAAGTAGATATTTCTTCGCGCGGATAGTAGATATCATTTGTTCCTTTGCTTGCTCGAAAGTGGCCAGATGGTCTTCAATCACATTTTTCTAATGCTGACAATGTTCCCAGCCTGTTTCCCTCAGGAGGACGATCTGGGACAGAAAGTTTCTGCACTCGACGACGTTGTGGTTGACCGCCTCGAGAGGTTTCGTCACTCTCGTAGGGGATCATAGTTGTGAGTTTGTCCCTTCAAATTTGTTTTCTAGCGAATTCGAGCAAATGAACAACAATGAGAAGAAAGCACTGCGTCACAAAGTAGGGGTACTTGGTGTTTATTTTCGTATCTACAAGGAATTACTTCCAGTGGCAGGAGGTGAGAGAGGGTGAGCTATTTCAAATATTGTTAAGAGGCGTTGCGACAAAAGCACAGCAATTTGATCGTTTCAGGTACCTTTACCGCTTTCCAGAACCGGTCTCTAACTTAGATACAAAGCTCAGCAGAACATGTGATGGAGGCTTGAGTGTCCGTACATACTACCCATCTTGATACATCCTTCACCTCTCTGCAAAATAAGAGTTTTCATCTTACCCACGTGCTAGTGTGTTTACGTCTACTTCGCTCAGTGAGAGGGCAGCTCTCAACCGGATTCATTTGAGCCTTTGAAATGCGAGAAGAAACACTAAATACGCTTTCCTCCAACACTGAGTGGTGACAGCTAACTTGCGAATCACATTTTGCTCAAAATCACACTGGATAAGTTCTCTGAGAGATACAGTTACATGTGAGCCAATTTATCTGCGAAAGATATACATATCTGTCAGTACGCTTCGCTGATCTCAAAATGTTGCCGATCTCGGGCCTCTCGTTTTCTCTCCGCTTCAGTTCACGATGAAGAAGTGTATTAGACCTTCATCCACTGATAGAATTCGCTGAGAATTGAATAGTTTCTAAACTCGGAGAATCCACCATAACTGATATAATCAGTTTTTTTATAATATGCGTACCACCTTCTTGTGGAAAATGCAAATTATTTTTCGTATTCGTTCGTCGGCTGCAGAGAAACGTCAACCATTCCAACAACTTTTATGATCATAACCCTTCAGATTCAATGCCGTTCCTTAGCAGCTATATCACTACCTGTTACCAGCGTGAGCTGGTGCAAGAGCATGAGCGTAGCGCTGATGCTCGGTAATAGTTTCACTAAGAAAGTAGCTATTCTCGGCCGCAAACACTGACCTTCCCTAATGAATAAAACCAATCCAGGCTCAAACAACTACGCTCTCGCCATTGCATCAGTTCGCTCTATTGATGCGTGCTGATACAGTGATATCGCCGCAAACGAACAACACTGAATCAGATTGACCTAAAGTGCGAGCAGAGTGAAGACTTTTTTTCAGGAATGCATCAATGAAATTCTCTTAACAATTCAGTCATCTCACAGATGGTTGTACCCTTCAAAATCACGTAGTAGAGCTGAAATCGAGCTAAGGTACGTCAACTGCTTTCCCAGATGAAAGATATATTTTCAACGTAAAAGTATGGTTTGATTACGGGAGTCAACTCACATATAAAGTCGACAAGTACATACCTATTGTGCGTCTCTTTCCGAAAACATTCAAGTTTTAGTTCTGCTGTCTTGAAAGGTATCATCACAGACAATTTGTTAACCACAGAGATATCAGCTACACAAGTGAGTCGTAGAATATTTTACATCTTCTGCAGAATACACTGTATGTCACAGCATTTCTCAATTTCCAGATTCTTTGCTTTCTTGCACTACGCAGAAACCCAGTATTCGAGCAAATCCCATTCTGCCGCTACAGACTAGAAAATAATTCAACTAAGAAACTCAAAGTAAGAAATATCTAGGCATAAAATGATCCATTAGCTATGAACCATGAAATCATGAGCTTCTCAGCGTCCTTATCCTATCACGGCACTATATGTATAGCTTATCTTGAACAGATGAAAATTAGCGACATACAGAAATAGCGACGCAGCTGCCACGAGATCCTACGTCGTCTCGAGACAAATAGGCCGTAATCACTAAGCGCGCACTCATATTCAGAAGGAGTCCATGACTGCGCGGCCAATTTTATCCAAAAATAAGAAAGAATCGCGTGCTAACCATGCCATTTGCCATTTGAGCCATGCTCTATCCGGTTCGGCCGTTGGTGATAGCTGTGCCGCCAAAAGTAGTGCGGCAAAGAGGGTTAAACCGGCAATCTACAAGCTCCCAGACATTCGCTCGGGAGTCCCGCCTGACAAAAAGCTTTCTTATCACTTTCGGGACAAAATCGGGAGCTCCGGCGGGAGACATCATTTTGGTTTTGTTGCGGGATTAACCCGAGATTGGTGCGGGTTTGTTATTGCCACGTGGTAACCCTTATCAAATGAGGGGTATATAAGGACCTCACTCTGCAGGTAGGCTTTAGTCTACTCTCCGCTTCGGCGGAGAGTGGAGTCCTACGGGACTCGTCTGGCCTGCTGAGGCCCGGTTAAGACCGTGGCCCAGTGTGAAGACCAGGCGAGATGCGTGGGAGGCCGTCGCGCTCGGCCGTGACGCGGATGCGAAATCCGCTAGTAGCGGCCGGCGTTGGCCCACGGACCGCATACGCGTTGCGGTCACCATGCATTTTTGTTTTCTATCGTTTTTCAGTTTCAGGACAAAATCCGGTCTCCCGCCGGAGCTTGCGGGACAAAAACTAGCTGTTTTCGATGACTCCCGCTCACCTTCGAGCTCCCGAATGTCTGAGCTTAATTTAGAATGTGTTAGTGGCTTACTGCCTTAAGCGATTGGCGTGAGCGCAAAAGCTTAGAATACCTAGCATATCTCGAGTTATCTGAGGACTAGTTTGATCCCATCAACTTGCAAAAGCAAAAGCATAGACTAAAACCACAAGATGAAAAGATGGAGTCAAGTCATAAACAGACCTGGGCTAGGATTCATAAACGGAAAACCGAGCGAAACCTGGTTAGCAAACCAACTTTTGTATCCTGGCTCTCTCAACGTTACGTAGTCTATGAGAGGACCAATCGCGCTAACCATTGTTGGTTTGCATGGTTAGCGTTTCATGAATCCCAGCATTGATGAAGACGCATGGCGACATAGTCCATGTCGAGCCGCTGTAAGACAAGTTACTGGTGTTTGCGTGAGAACGGTACCAGAGTGCACGAGCAGTTTTGTGAAAGTACCGTAACCAATGAGAGCGCCCGGTGGCAATGGCGCGTACATCACGCAAGGGTACTTGGACTTTTTGTGTCAAAGCAACACATCTTGTGAGGCTAATCCAGAATGATGTAAGGGTGTCGCTCGAGTTCTGGAAATAGAAGTTATGCGAGAGACACAAGACACACCCTGAGCATTCTTCTCTCTAAAAACTTTTCCTTTTTTCCACGTAGTCACGTCTCAGCTTCTAGACGTTGTGGCGAGATTGATTCGCATACTTCCTTGTTCATCCCACAAGGATGGAAATCTAGCGCTGTTAGACGGAATGGTGCTCTACATCTTCTCGCCGACCAATTCGTGTACAGACAATATTTTCATATATAGTGAATCCGCGCCGACGAGGCCGCCACAGCGGTCGGCGATCCAGAGGCGGCCACGGTTGCCAGCACTACAGCCACGTTTGCCACCACTCCACGTCACCATCTCAAATCTGCGTATCACGTTTCATCGTTATCTCCATGGTATCAGCCAATGATCTGGCTGTGACGTGGACGACTTGGAAGCTAACAGCATACGCGCCGCCAACCGCTGTGGCGGCCTCGTCGGCGCGGATTCACTGTATAGGGTATTCAGAAAGGAGTCGGTGTCGGTGCATTCACGGACTGGAGGTAGGCTGTGCGGTTGTGCACTACCAAGCATGCTTGATATTGATTGAAAATGGCCGCATATCAGTCCATGATCCTTCCACCGATACCGACTGCCAGTTGAATGGAGTGTGCATACATCATATATCATCCCATGTCATTTTATCTCGTGAACCTGAGGACAACACTTCTCGGCGAAAGACGGCAGAACGCGTTATTATTATTACCCTTTCGAGTTTTGCATTTGAAATGTGGATCTTTTAGATTACCTGGCCAGGACATTTGTTGCAAAAATCTCCACAACTGATTGATGAACTTTACGGTGCTCCCTACCAATGCGCATATGAAAGGTGCTGATGCTGAGGTTTTACTCATTCACGAAATTCTTAGATCAACAAGTATTTCGCCATTTCATAGAGTAGGATTTTAGTTCTCAATAGCTTCGGGATGGCTGATTGCTTCAATACATGCCACGTTCGGTTTTTTTTTGGATTCGGAACAACTGAACAATATCAAATTTTTGATTTTCGAAATTTGTTCATTGCTGTGTTTTTTCCATGGTTATTTTCTATCAATTTACATGATATCAGGTTGATTGGAAAGCCTTTAATCAAAAAAATGTTTTCTAGAAGTTTCATTTCTGATCCACTAAAAACCATATAGTCACTTCCCCGATAACGATTTTTGGTCGTTCTTGAAATGTTCTTAAAATGCTACAAACTAAGTTAGGATGAAAAATTGAGCTTGTGTGACGGTTCAACATCTGGCCTTTTGGCATGTGTGGTAAATGATCAATGTTCTTTAGAGAAAATTAATTGTTCACGTAGGAAACGGAAAGAAGACAATATTACAAGCGAGTCATCTTTAATTATTGCAGCTTCTGTCCAGACCCTTGCTGCCACGGAGTTCAAGCTTCATCACCTCTCTTTATTTCTCGAAAATGTGCTCTAAATAAGTGTCTTCATAAGGATCGCTGTCGCATCGAGGTTCGTTATTCTTAGCAACAGTAATGATCGAAGTTCTTATACATTTGTTACCCAAACAATAACTTAATCATGCATTGCGCTACAGCCAGCGTTCAATGACGATTTCATGGCAATGCGTGAAAACAAATGGAATGTTAGCTGTCCATGTGGGAAAGGACTCATGTACAGACCTGATATTGAATCCTGTGTCCATTCTGACCTCTGTAGTGAATTTCGGAGGTGTCCAGGTGAGATAACAATCAAGATACATCCCAGATTCTGACTGAAAAACGAGGGGGGGGGGGTCTAAAAACCGTAACAAAATCTGCTTCCTGTAAAGGGAATGTTCGTTTCCAACTTAGAACCTCCAGAATAATTTGTCGGCTTGCATCTGAAAATTGCTATACCCAAAGCTTATTGACGACCTGTTTTCGCCTTCTACTGCCGAGAAGTTGTTGACCCGAGGCTGGTCGACAACTTGTAGAGCCAACAGCCCACCACTATGTAAGAAAAAGGGAAAACAAGTTGTCAATAGACTTTGCTCCGAGTAGGTTTCAGATGCGATCAGACAACTTGTCCTGGGGGCTATTGAGAAAACGAATCTGGGAGACAGATCCACTGAAATTTTCTCTCTCGTCATTTATGAGCATAAATTAAGCTACGTTTGATTGCATCAACACCATCGCAGACCCGGGTTATAAGTGCATCTGCCAACTTGGATACATTAAAAATGTAAGCACTTTCAGTGTAATTTTTTGCATAAAATTTTGAAAATTCAAGCACATACGTTCTAGAATTTGGGACAGTGCATTCCTATTGGCATGTCTTCGTCAAACTGGCATGGATTTGCTTTTAGTGAACCTCATCCACAGGCTTCATCTCCAGTATTAGTTCTTTTGCCATTTTCTATAGCATTCATAATCTCCTTCTCATGAATAGCTTTGTGGTTTGGTTCCGGAAAGGGCAGTATAGCCGGGCTCTACGATTGGCCAATTCATTCAACTGACCAATAGCAGACCTCGCTCATAGCGCCTTCTCCGGGTATTGAGCTCCACGCACGTGGCTTCGCTGATAAATTCATGATCGGTTATGGCAAATACCAAATGTCTTCAAATTTCACAGTAATTTCACAGTACATTCGACAGAGATTTTCTGCTAATGTTGAAACTGTTCTTTATAATATTTTTGCTTATGTAATTCAATTTTTGTTTGTTCTAGATCATATGTTGATGTAACATTCTCTACGTAAGGGTGTCTTCGGCTGTATTCTTTTTTTCTTTGGATTTTGACAAAACCAACTGTTATTTGTGTGAAATAAACGCTCAATATGCAGATTGAAACATTACCTCTAGAGTTACATCGAAGAATTAAGTACCTGCTCCTTTTACCATTTTGTTTACCCATAACTGAGGGGTGTAGGGCGCTATGCATGAATGGGCGGCGCGAACAGGCTCTGTGATTGGCTGATTGGGTGGTTTGACCAATCGCAGAGCTCAGCCGTGCTGCCCTTTCCAAACTGCTTTCACCTGGCTGAGACGTCTCATGCGTGTGCTTGCTGTGGTTTCGAACACGTCCTCATGAAAAAAAACCCATGTGGAGATAAACACAAACTCTCGTGGAGAACGGAGCTAAAGTTTGTTAGTAGGACGTGAAAGAAAGAAAAAAGGGGGCATTTTCCTCTACAGAAGGCAAAATAATTTGTACTTTCATTGAAAAACCGTAAAGAACAATAAACACATTGTAATAGTGTTAAAGTCAAACACACAAACAGTACAACTCGAATAAGATATGTAGGATCACTGCAAAATATCATTCTACTGTAAAGATATATCAGACAAAATTCAAACATTTCACAAGATCAATTTACCAGTCTATAGCAACAGTACCAGTGGGGCAGCAAAATTATCAAGAGTACATATTAACCCAACAAATGCAAGAAAAGGCATTCGTAATTTCTCACAATTTATGAACATCATGTTCTTGCTTGTAGAGCTTGAACCTGCTATCCAACTCTAGTTAGCTGCTTGGAAGCTTCGACTGCCTGCAAGATAGCATATAGTGATGAAAAAAAGACAAGCTGTTGAGCTTTACCGAGTTCTGATCGACGTTGAAAAGATCCTGTTGCTACTCACCGTCGTAGCACGACCCTTGTTCGTAATAAACGATAACCGAAAGTGGAAGAGAACGACGACAAATCTGAAGTTTTTCAAAATTAGCATGGTATTCGCGTGGGATGTAGACCATTTATTTTGCGCAAATACAGCCTAGAAACTTCAGTTCCCATGCCACTTTTACATGATCTACAAAATAGGTTACGTAACATAAGAACACGTGGCGGTGGCGGGAAATAATTTGAATTCAAACTCTAGGCAACACAAACGTTGGACTCTCTCGACATCACTGCTCACACACTGTCCTAGACTTCGTCATAACCTCTCTACTGCACGCCCTTCACTAGGTCTATTGACATCCTCTTCCTTTTTTTGAGTCTAATATGACTACAGTGATTTTACCAGCTTCCTCCCCGCCCCCGTCCCCCTAACAAGCAAATTCCGCGGCCCGCACATGCTCTACTATATCAAAAAGAATTCGGACTAACTGAAGCTCCAATCATACGCACTTTACCTGGAAAACGAATACTCAGAGAAGGTAGTTCTAGGAGGATTTACTCACCCATCAAAGGCATGGCACACCTCCCACGCGAATGTGCTGGTGAAAAACACTGCCCATTGATCTGTGAATAATGTGGTTATGTAGTAGAAATTCGAGAGTTCATATAAGAACAATCCATTCTGATAAAGAGTCTGTAAAAAACATCAAGTTTCACTCTTCACATCTCATTTGACAATGAGCTAGTAGTTGGTAGATAATGATCACCTGGATGAAGAATCTCGCTTCCGTTTGACGTCTTTTCTTTTGAGCAGCTTGGGACGTAATGCTGTCGGCATTTTGACAGTTCATTACCTTAAGTGGAAAATTGTGTTGGAAATAAATATTATTAAAAAGCTAGGCTATGAAGGGTGGACGAACATTGTTAGTCATTCTCAGTTTAATGAGGGTAATACTGTCGAGCACACAAATCACAAACAAAACGGCTAAGCTAGTGTAACAGTCCGTGTACATAGAAATAACTCTTCCACATGCGGTGTCAGCAAATATCCAAACCCAGTGAAATGTGTCGTAGTAGATGTAGCAGACGTTTGCTGTAAACTTGTTAATTTTGTTGATTAAGCAAGTATAAAAAATGAAGGGGACTCACTCCAAAAGTAGGGTATGACGTGACAAAATCCTAGCCACCAGACGATGGCCACCATGAGGAAAGTTCTGCGAATGGTGAGCAGCTCAGCTGCTTTGTAAGGAAGAGTTATTGCAATAATGCGATTAATTGAAATCGCCAAATGTGAATAGACACAAACGTCCCAAAACATGATGTTTATTTGGCCCAGAATTTTTCCTATCAATTCCGTCGTAATGTCGGCTTGCCTGTAAGAATTGTGTACTATCCGCACAGTAATTCCTATCAGTTAAGAGTTTTCTGGAAGAAATAGATGAGAATTTCAAAAGAAATCACTCACATTATTGTCACGGGAGTCAGCCAAAAGACAAAAACTAGCAAGACACCAAAATTTGCAATACTATGGGAGAAGCATAGGACACCAAACGAGTTGCGAAGTATAGGATTGCACCATACCGAGAGCATTGCTGCGCCATTTGATAGCAGTCCGAAGATTCCAATCTGGAAGTTCATGGAATTTCACTTGTTTATCTCGATTTTTTTACAATAAAATATTTTCTCAATATTGTTCTGTCTCTGAGCTTCATACTTCAATAGTTTGATACACATGTTAGCGACTCCGGTGCTCTATATGTTTACTGGCTAGCTTTCGACATTGATGCTTTTGACAAACCTACGTGTTACCAACAAATCGCTTTCTCATCATATGCTAACAAGCATGCAAAATACAATAACAATAACAACACCGAATGGCTGATAATCAACAACTCTTTCGACTTCGGAGCCAAGGATGCGTGTTACCTATATTTGATAGCTTAGCTAACACGTGAACACAACTTAACATAAGCAATCAATCTTATCCCTAGGCTATTAACTATAGACTGAGACTGCCGCGGAAAAACTAGAGATATCAAGGCGCTTATACTCCCAACCAAGCAATCAATCGCAGCACTTCCCTCAATTCCTCTTTGTTGTTGATTTTCGACTTGTGTCTTTTTATTTCAACCGTCCCCATGATTTTTCTTTCTAAAGTTTGTGTCAGATGTCGGTGAATGACTGTTACTTTGAAAGTCAGACTGCGCTCAGTTGGGTGTTCCAAGGCGCTATGCCTTGAAAATTATCATCCTCGCTTAGCAGTATGCTAGAAAAATATTTTCCACCGTAACAAGTATGCCCACGTGCTACTGCAGTACGTCATTTGCTCACCCTTTTTCTAAAGTACTTCTGAGATTACCCATGGTTGAAGTGTTACTTTAACCATGTTTGCCCCTTGCCTGGCACCCATCGGTGATGGGGGATAACATGTTTACCGGTATGTAAACTTGTCTACACCAGTTGCTACCTACTGGTAATCATATCCATGGATGGCAGATTACGCTTCCAATGATGTCGCCTGACCCGGTCCCAGGCTCATATTTTCCTAGAAAAATTCTTAAACTTACTGCTGCCATAATTGCTGAGACGGCAAAGTTATCCGCGGGATTTTGAGCCACTGTCGTCAAGTTGGATGACATCTGCAAAGGACAAGACTAGCTCATTTCCAATTAAAGTATGAAAGATGCCAACGAAATACGGACAGAGTTACGAAACGGACCAACAGTAGGATATCTATTATTCAACGCCTTATGTACGGCAATTATGTACCTTCTGATACGAAAACGAGAAAGTTGTAGCAGTAAATCCATCAAGTTAATACGTAAGGCAGTGTCAAGAGAGCGAAATACAATGAGGGCCTAGAAGAAATGAGCATAGCGTTTACGCAATTAGTAAATGAACTAGAAAGTTCCCTAATTTTACATAGTAGTTCTTGACAATTGGGAAGCTTTGCAAATAGGAATTGTTCCCAGAAAAAATGGAGCAGGGAAGAGAGAAGGTAAGGGGTTTTTACTTCTATTCGTTTCATTAATGCACAGAAAAATGGAAAGCGGGAGGTGTTGTGTATGGCATAATGATTGTTTACTTCTTGACACTGTGTTGGTAATAATGGCAGTAACTATAAAAGGAAGTGAAGGTGGTGAGATATATCTGGCTATCGAACTCGCTGTGGTAACATAACGTGGGCGGATGGGCTGGACCTGCGTTCTGCACAGCCTTCTGGAGTTCTAATGAGGTTTGTTGCCCTAACTCGTTGTTAGTACAGTCAAATAGGTAGAATTAGGAAAACCACTGGGCAACCAATGTGCACGACAGAGGCACCGAACCACTACTGAGTGGAGCACTGTGGTGCAGTAAAGCTGTTCGCACTTACGTGAGCGGTCAAGGTCTTTTTAATTACTTTCATAACTCTCCTATTTTAATAATATTAGGCTTGACCAGCAGAGACATTTTGAAGCCAGCACTATTTCAATCCCTGACCAATACACATGGTCCTAGCCCACAGTTATGACTGAGAAATGTCAAGAAATCAGTGCAAAAAGGTGGGGCAGACATAGGCGGTGGTCGCCCCCCACACAGCGATTCCAAGCATGGCGTAGCCAACTCCATTTCCCACTATGGAGCGCAATTCTGAAAGTTTTTTTCGTCGAGGTAACAATTGAAATTGACGCAAAAGGACCAAGTACTATTATACCAAGACTTTACGGTAGACAGATAGCATTTACGTTGGCATTTTGTGCCCTACAAAAATGGTTACTTTCCCACAATGTCTCTCAACGAAGATTGCGAACTGCCCTACAAAAGTGGTTGCTTTCCCACAATGTCTATCAGCGAAGATTGTGAACAATTGCTATATTACTTTATTAAATAATTGATGCACTGGTTTGTAATTCGATTGAATACTTCCGTGGCAAAAACATACAGTGAGAAATGCTAAGGCCAAATATGACACTGAACTTGTCAGTTTACCTTTTCCATGGCAAAGTTACTAGCACAAAGGAGGCACTGACACCAGTACTAAAAGAAAGAATAACAGTAGTCTTGTTTCCGTTTCGTTCCTATCACTAAGCTCGGGCCGCCGAAATCGTAAAATCGTCAGTGTATATCAAAACTATGTAACCACCCCAAACATCATGCGTAACAAAGTTCCAAAACATCAAAAAGGGACCATCTTATTGTTCCAATTCCCAGTTGAGTATTCCTCATCAGTTTATAAGAATCAGTAGAATCGCAAGATTATTTCCTCTCAACTCTTTCCGTATCAAATGTCCTATAAAGAAAAACTTGGCTAATAAGAAACTGAAAGATTTACTACAGAAGAACATTGACGGTTACAAGCTCATCTCTATATCTACACCTTTTTAGTAGCTTAGCTCGGGACGGGAGGCGGACATCTTGAACAGCAGTGGCCTACATTCTCCTGAATACAGAGGCATAGCTGTGTCAATGCCCCGCCTGCCTCATGATTACAGTGGGGTAGCCAGGAAGTCATCAGAAAAGCAACGGTTCCTTCCATTGCAATAATGTCGTCCACCTTCGAGATAAGATAATAAAAGATAATTTAGCAATTGTAAGGATAATTATTGTTATCTCTGTTAAAATATGAAGTGAATAAGACAGTATTTACACTTGCTAATAATACCTGATCTTTTTACCTTCTCAAATGTGGACGAAAGTTCTGGATGGAACACTAGCTGTACTGCTGACCCTTTGGCTGACCCCGCCACCAAACGGGACTAACGCTAAAGAAGAAGAAAAAGAAGAAGTCAGAGAAAGTAGGGCAACTGAGTCTGTGGCAGTGACCCAAGTATGCCCTATATTCAGGGAAATGTAGGACACTGCTGCTTAAGATGTCACGCACCCGGAATAGACAGATGCGGGCATACCTACGATCTTGATTCACCTAGTGCACCATACAAAGATCAAGTGCTAAGGTATAAGAGGTAAGCGGGTAACTCTTTGAACCGTTCTGTTGCGGGAACGACTGTGGTCCGAGATGTGAGAAGGCCTTGCTTAGTCTGTATTAAGAATATCAGTCTGAATTTCCCTATGGAAGTTCCAAAGCCCTCTCTATTTTATTACCTTCACGTCGAAGGGAAGCAATGTGCCTCGGCACTGTCTATAGATAATAAATGAATAAATAAATAGACAAATAAAAATGGGACATCATTGTGCGATCAGTTTACTGGACTAGCAAACAGTAAAACTCGGTTGACGGCGGAGAATCCGACGATAAATGGAAGCGAGGGATCGAATGGACTACGCCGTCAAATCTTTTTGGGAAAATGCCATGAATGATTTTTGAGGTCATCCTTGACTATGATGGACCGTTCGCTACTTGGTCGCTGATTGCTTAATTATTACTATAAATCTATTTATCAATCATTGGTTACAGAGTTTTGATACGAATAAAGAATTCTCATCTGCAGAATTCTCAGCAAAACCATGGAATATAATGGAGAACGAGAGTATTAGGTTGTCAAAGTTGAGAATTCTATGGAGCAAGCAATGATCAGAATAGTATTGTATGATCTCCAAGGAGGTCAAATACAAATACCATACAGAAATCAGAAAACATCAAGACCGTCACGTAGATTAATCCCTCCTACCCTGGAAAAAAATCACTTACGTACATTGCTGGAAAGCAGTATGACATCAATAAAGTTTTTTTCCTGAACACTGGGTGGATTGATCTCCCAGTTTTGCCGTCTGAATGTAACTAATTTTTTAAATCTCTCCTTAGTCACAACCACGCATGACCATGGTGTAAATACCAATTCCTGAAATTGCCGGCTAACAAGGAGCCAGATGAACACGGGACACACAGAATGAAAAAGCGAAAATTAGCAGAGCACTATTTCCCACCTGGGAGTAAGGTGATAGGAGTGATTGAGACTGAATCAAAGTGCACTGTGCTATTCTCGAAATGGGAAAAACAACAGGTGATTCGCCTTTGTCAAGTTGCTCAAGTCTGGGTGTGGAATGAGTTCAGACATCTCGACAGGTAATTTGCTTTTGCCTGATTGCTGGCGTCTGGGTGCAGAGTAAGTTCAGATTTTGAACTGCTAAAATATTCAGTCGTCAAATAAGTT
This sequence comes from Ancylostoma ceylanicum, assembly GCA_000688135.1. Classification (NCBI taxonomy): domain Eukaryota; kingdom Metazoa; phylum Nematoda; class Chromadorea; order Rhabditida; family Ancylostomatidae; genus Ancylostoma; species Ancylostoma ceylanicum. The sequence continues at coordinate 178,551 of JARK01001650.1, forward strand.
CTCGCCCATTCATTGAATTTCATGCTTTTCCTACGAATTTCACTATTTCTATAAAATATGCATGATCTTCAAAAGCACTTTTCTTGCTTTACAAAGATATCGGCATTATTTCTTGGAAAAATGAATTTCTCCCGAACTTCATGTATTGCGTATGAAGAGCAAGGATAGAAAAAAACCCATTTTTCATAATAGTACAATTTCAGGATGGGCGAAGAATGTAATATTGTGCTGACGTAAGGTCACGAATGTGCGGAGGATGCGGAAGAACTCAATATCCTACGCTTTAAAAGCGGATTAAGCAAAGTTTATAGGGTAAAATTTGTCCATCAGGAATACTGAATTGATTTTTTGGATTTTTCGAGCGAATGGTAAAAAATTGGCACACTGCAGATCGAGCATATTTTTGCATGGGGGACCAATTAATGTTAATGCTTCAGTCGGTCCAGTATGACCCACTGTTTTTTGTGTTTGATAATGTAGCTCTGAAAAAAGGCCATTAGAAAAAGGAGCGATTTCCAAAACAAAAGCATAACATGAAGCAGTATATCCATCAAATGGTTATACGGGGGTGTGAGATCGTGATGCACCATGTGCATCACGTGGTCCGTAATGGGTAATCGAGAAACAAAAGCAAAAATAAATTAAAAATTAAGATTACAAATTACATTAAGAAATTACGAATTTCTCAACCGCTTTTTTATGCAGTGGAAATCAAATTAAATCCATAGAAATTTAAATAGTCCATTATCATAGTTCTGCTTCTGAATCTCGCAAAATTTTCACTATAAGCCAAAACAAGTGAGCGTAAGCAGGAATGTCGTACCGTATAAAGTCGTAAGACGGAAAAACGAAAAGCTGTACTCAAAATAATGCACGTTTGTCGATTTTGAGGTTTCATGGCTTCGGAATCATGAAAACGCCATTTTCGAAAGGAATCTAATCCATGATAGTTGCTGTTTCGCAAGGAAATTTGAGAAGATTTACTCTTTTGCGGGAGCAGAAGCCGCTCACCATACGCACGGTACAAAACTGGTAAATGTAACTAGTGATTCTCGGTACGGTATGGATCGAAGCTAATTCAATTACAAGCTAATATTCATTAATATAACGAGCCCATAGCGAAACCACATGAAAAATCTCATCGTAACCTTCTTAAAACTCTTGAAATTACTTTGATGACGACAAGGATCGCTGAGTTCTTTCTCAGTCCTCCATCTACCTCAGTCCATTAATGATATAGCGCTTTTTGCACGTCTGGGCTAGCAGCAATTCCCGCTTGTCGTGGAAGACAAGCTGCGAGTTAGTTGGTAACATTAATTAGCACCAAGGGAGTAAGTATACGATCTCTGTCCAAACAGTTGACGAATGGTTCGTCTGCAATCTGCTATAGGGATAGCCTACGTCATGGGTAGTCCCAGTCTATAGATTCACAATGGACATGGGATATGTATGAGGGACCTACACTTCCCTGAAAATTGGTCGTGGGTAGAGACACAGTCCCTTTTACCTGAAACATTGTCCAGGATAGTTATCCCATGTGCTGAACACGAATGTACTATTCTTTCTGCACAGTAACCTAATTTCTATAGGGTTACGGCCGAGTATCACGGCCGTAAGCCCACCCCATGCACCACAGGCTCGTTTTTTCCGAATCCTCTACAGAAAATCTCTACATAAAAAGAAAATTCAGTATAGGCAGGAGCAGGGCCATGGCTTGCAGGGTGATGTTGGTGATCGCGACCAGCTTCTGGATTGACCGCTCCGCGTAGACCCTTCTGTCAGTAGTAAGTTTGTAGACTACGAACCATTGAGATCTTGTAGCCTTCCGTCTGATTGAGTGTAGTTGTAATGAGTGAGATTGAGGAGTTGTAGTGATAACATAACTATAAAGCTCAATTCATATAACCTCGTGATTGACTTGAATTCCCGTGCTTTTCGAGCTTCGATACAGCGGAACTAATAAATATCAACTGGGATTCCGCTTTCAGTCAATTAGAGCAATTCGTACATTACGGAGAATCCTTTCATGGAGTCCTTAGAGTAGTAAAGAGCGAAAAACGGTTAAGTGTTAAGTCAACCAGATTAGTGAGAGGTGTAACCATAGCTGCGTTAGCCATCCATGAAGCACCGGCACGTAATTCCTATCACTTTAATTCATGGCCAGAGTAAAAAATGGGAACAGGTCGCATGAAATTACTGTTATTCTGCCTAAATAGTGAGATAGGGAAGTAGTGCTGCAGAGAAAGAGACATTAAAGCAACATGTGCGGATGTATTTTACCATTGAATGCAGCATATGCTCGCTTTTTTCACAAGAGTTGTTTGTGACCAGAGGTGATCTAGTCCAAAAAAAGAAAATGCATAGGTGTAGTGGGATAAAAATCTTATATATTGGTCCATAAAAATAAAAACTGATACGATGATTCATACCACACTATTTACTCGTCATACACGTCAAAAAAGAAAAGGAAATGATAAGAATGATTCTCGCCCACACAGTACAGAAAGTAGTTTTAAGGGGTTTTTACAGTTTTGACGCGTCGCGCCGCGTCCTATGCTTAAGCATAAGGCGCGGCAACGCAGTGCGAGCTAGCGCGAGCTCGCTGCGTCAAATGCCGCAAGGGGTTCCTTGTACACTTTTTCCCGCGGCGCGTCATTTTGCGAGCTCGCGCTGCGGGCTGCGGCAAGGAATGCTCGGTGGTATTCTTTGCCGCTGCGGCAACGCGGCAAATCACTTGTTCCTCACAGTTGCATGCATTTTGAACCTTTTTCTTGTTTGATGCTTGTTTTTTCTAAGTGATTTCTCTCATAAAACTTGTGCTCACCTCCCATGACAGTTATTTCGCTGTTTTACTTAGGTTTTACTAACTATTTCGCTGCATTCTAAGCTACATTTGCGGTCCTTTAATTGCGGCAACCTGCGACGTTCGCCGCAACCCTAGCGCGAGTTGAAATGCGAGAATTCACCTCGCAGCGAGTGGTTTCTCGCGCCGCGCCGCGCCGCAACTTGCTGAAAACTGTAAAAACCCCTTTAGTCGAGGTCATAGGCCTTTTCTTGGGTACGAGCATTTCTTCCACAAGCATTTTAGAATTGTGGAGGTAAGCGCTGATACGAACCGGGACACCCCACTTCCCAGCGGAAAACATTAGAAAATCTCTGATGACGACTACACGAGTAGAAGGCGTTCATTTCTATTTACGTAAGACACGTTCGAAAACAAAGACGTCATCGAAGGTGCGGACTAACTGAGAAAGAAAATGTAGAACAATAACAAGTACTTCTCGAAAATGTTGGGTTGGGGAATGAGTTCATAGGAATTTTTAATCTTGTTTATTCACTGTGATTTTAGCCTTGTTCGACTGCATGTTATGCATAATCTCGTGGCTTTTCTTTTGCCCTTTACCAGTATTGAGGGTAACTCCTCATTTCTTCCATAACTCATTTTCTATTAATTACAGGATGTTCGCCTCAGTGGCCCGATTCCAGTCACCAAAAATCAAATGCATCTAAGGGCCTTGATGCATCAGTGAGACTAACTAGAATGAACGTCTTGACATCCACATTAACGCTGGTAAATTTGCATTTGGAGTCTCCACAACTGCGTGAAAAATCTAAGAAAAACTTGATATAGATAGGTAGGCCTAAACTACATACTTTTAAATTGCCACGAAATTGTTTCACATATTTTATATGAAAACAAATACGAACAATCTGAGCGGGAGGGGACATCTTCACAGGGTGGTCAACCCATGAAACACTGCATCGTCCAGCTACTGTAGAGCTATTCTGGGACAGCCACGGGCAATTACCCATGCATGAACCAATTTCAATCATCAAGACCACCATAAAAACATCATAAAGACATAAATTCGCCCGATATTCGTTCCTTTTCAATTCCATGAGTAAGTGTCAGGCTTTTTCCATTGCTAAACTCATTAGCAGAATGTGCTAGAACGTTCTGCATCAGCCGGAGATTCTCGGGATTCACTATAGAAGGGGCTCAAGCACCCGGGTTTCAATGCCTGAATTCGTGAGCGGTCCTGGAAGGTTATAGTCTACCCGGGAAAGGTGCAAAGTGGATAAAATTTTGAAAAATTTACTGGATTTACCCAGCAATCAAAGGTAATGGTAAATATAGCGAGATGTAACAGATTTTGCTGGGAAAACTCGCCCATTCTGGGTGAACGGGGAGCTTAAACCTTCTCGTGAACCTCCATGAATGCTGACACAGAAATTTCAAACACTTAAAGATTATCTATGCTTCTGATTATTAAAAAATTAACAGATATATGAAGTGGAAAAATAGCAATGTAAACAAGAGGAATAATTTATCTTCCCCAAAATGGCACGAAATTTATGAGACAGCTTCATGGAATCCCACGGGCTGCCATCCGAGAAAATGTTGTAAATTATACCCTTACTTCGAATCCAGGAGATGATTAAACGGTGACTCCGCCCACTCCTTTTAGGAATTGAAGGCGCTATTCAAATTATGAAAGAGGTAAATACCTTTAAAGTGTGCACGAGCACTTGAGGACTTCCTGTGACTCATCCAGGAAAGCTGAACGAAGCCGCTCATCCGGCACTTTTTAGCACAGTAAATATAAAGCAAAATGTTAACTAAGACAATATGATGGCAATGTAAAGTAGTTCTCAAGTACTTCGAGCCAGCGCCATGAATGAGAATACGAATGCCTTGGAAGTTTATGCGATATGCGTAGCTACATTTCGGAAAGTCATCTGACTCAGAATCGTCACTTGAGCAGAGCTCTCACGCTTGAACAAACTTCAATGTTCGAGAGTCCTATGACAACTACATAATGCCATTCACTTCCTCATTAAGCATTATTTGTAGTGCTGGGAAAATCGTTGGACAGGGAGAAGAATCTTTGATCTCTGAAGGAGATAGGATGACTTTTTTCTGAAAGCCTTTGCTACTTACCCTATCTTCGTTGTAGCTGCATTGTGGGGAGATTTCTCCGTGAAAAGAGATAGAAATTGCGGAATAGTCAAAGCAAAGTAGATTGACGAGAAATGAGTAAGGGGCGAGAACAATCAAACCTAACGAGGATCCACAGTGGATCCTCGGGAATGGTACTTTTCTGGGAAAAATTTTCAAGCATGAATGTTGTAGTCTTAGTGAAAAAAGGAGGGAGCAGAAACAATTTTCGCGCCATGGTAGGGGGACTACTCCAAAATTCTACAAAGATGGAGGTTAATTTCAGGAAAGGTGCTCTGCACTTCCAGATGCACAATTTTCGATTCTGTAATAATTAGAGTATCACGAATAGCACTGAAAGAATCTGCGGCCCCACGAATAACTTATTTTACCCAGGGTAAACGTGTCAACACTACACAAATTCACCCACTTTTAGCACCCACGTCAATGCACTTAACCTGGGTAATCTCATTGTTGCATCCAAGACCGCCATGCACCATTGAGATTACCCAGGATAGAATTGTCAACGCTCTCAGCTGAAATTGAGTTCGATGATGTGTCTACCCTGGGTAATCTCAATGACTCGTGACTCAGCACTGGTTTTGGATGATGATTCATTTGGATTACCCATGGTAACCGTGTCAACATCACACAAGTTCACCCACTGTTAGCACAGGTGTCACTTACCCTGGTAATCTCAATGATGTATCCAGGGCCGCCATGTACCACTGAGATTACCCTGAATGGAAGTGTTAACGCTCTCAGCTGAAATTGAGATCGATGATGTGTCTACCTTGAGTAACCTCAATGACTCTTGCCAGCACTGGTTTTGGATGACCTCATTGGGATTACCCAAGGTAAATGTGCTGACCCCTTGTTAACAATGAGCACATATGCAGTACCTTAGCACGCTAGCCCCTTTACCTTGGGTAATCTCAATGATGCATGCTGCACCAGGCCTCGGATGGTACCACGATATGATTTTTGGTGGAAAATTGGCGGGAAAATTGAAGCGATCCGGGATAAACCTTCAAATAATAGAGCTTCAAATAACAAATAATATAATAGGATAAAGAGGTTTAGCACACGCTTTAATGAAGGTGTCAAATCTCATGGGTCTTAATGCGTCTATGAGATTACCAAGGGTAAACTCCTTGACGCCCATGCTAGCGATAAGGATAAATTTGGGGTTGTTAAGACGTTTACCTGGGGTAATCTCAATGATGCATGAGGTTCCAGGAAGCATCTGTACTCAACTCTTCTTCTCTTAAACATTAGTAAAGTAGTATTAGTAATGTTTCTTAGAAGATTCAAGAAATTAGAAGGCAAGTGACGTTGACAGCCTCCCCGAAATACTCCTGCCTTTGCCATAATTACTACAACACCCAGTAATCGTTGGGTTCGTCACACTGCTAGGAAAATACATGAAACATGGATATTCTATTGGGTTGTCCGCACAGGTTCACACCCAACCAAGAAAAATCTCTCTTAGTAAGGCGCTGGATCTCTTCTTGTAATATTTTGTTGGCCACACCTTTGCCTGAGAGAATAATTTTTGAACATGCAATGTAACCGCTTTCTTCTAAAAAATTCATGTGAATCTATGTATTTATACTGAAAATTGACCCTTCGCACTTCTTTGACTCCAGTGATTTAGGCTTCTCTTTTTCTATGAATTTCACTGTGCTGCACGAATCTGCTGGAAATTTCGATCATAATCCTTTTTATTTCAAAGGAAAAGCTCAAGTTTGAAAGGAGTTACGCACCCTGGAATGAGCACCTCCAAAACGGCCATTATTTTTGGGACAACCTAATAGAAACAGACGGGGAGCAGTGAAGCGATCAATACGTATCCATTCCACTGAAGTCATCGCCGGTTCATTTTGGAACAGCCGTCGATGTTCTAGGCTCCACTATGTCTGTGGTTTGTTTCACTAGGGAAGATAGTTAGAGAGATGTCAGAGAGAGAGAAAGTGCAGGAAATTGTGGGGGTTGACAAGAAAGGGAAATAAAGGCTGACTAGAAGGGCAGGGAGGATGCACGAATACTCAACAATCGTCTAGTTCGGAAAAGAGTGCTGCAGTTTTTACAGTGCTACTAATGTAGAAAATTAATTTGAGCATTCCTCAATTTCCCCGTCCTATCTAATTATGGGATACATTCGAATAGGCTATTTTTTTGCAAGAAAATAAGCACGCTAATTGGTCTAATCACATGAGAAATCGAACAATGATTTGTTTTTCCAAAAAGAATAGAAATCGTGCTCGGCAGCTGTTCGAAATCCATCGCCTAGAAGGGGAAGCAGGTGCGGACAAAACAGGAACACCTTTTTCTCGGTATCCGGGGGTGGAATGGGTTAGGTACTGAGGGAGGTGTTCACAAATAGGAACTTGTGAAAAATGACCTCATGAATGAATTCTTAGAATGAATTGATTTATAAGGACTAATATATGTAGGTGTCCATAAGGGCGAGCAGGTTGTCCCAGATGATATCTGAATTCTGTGACATTTAGAGACGCACTCATAGAGCAGACATAATATTTCCTGCACCGAAGGGATAGTTAATTGCTACGCGGCACCTCTCCTGAGAATAGTTTAGCATGAATTTCTGAGAAAACACCAATTAAAATGTCTGCAGACGCGTCGTGGTCACTAAGCATCCAAAATTAAAGAGAGACTTCAGCAGATGACCTATGATAAGTAGCAGGGATCTAGATTTGTCCAGAAAACGATCGAAGGACTCCTATTACGTTACTAGAACTGTATTAAAAGTGTTAATTGAGAGAAATCAAATAAGGGCAAGCAATTTCAAATGAGCAGTGGAAAACAAGACAATTAATGTATCGAATTAAATTGAAGAATTGAGAATAAATAGGCGTAATAATGGAATGCAATTAATTAAAAATTAATTATCTACCATTTAAATTAGTGGACCTGAATAGGCTCGATTATGCCTAGAGAGGGAAGCGAGGGGAGGATGGGGATGCAGAAGGGATTGCACAGACTATCAAAAATCATAACACAACATCCGAAGAATAAAAATGCTTTTCCTGTGATATTGTTAATGGTTTCGCGGGAATCACAGATTACTACAAACCTGATTCTCCAGCTAATTGAGAATAAATATGTTTAACTTAGCATGTTTGCAATTTCTGATGGTATAGTATTCATAATGCCATTTTAAAAAACAGAAAAAAAGAGTAAACGATTCGCAACAGCTACAAATTAAGCTACAAAATATCCATACACTCGGCTGATGAGGCCAAATAATCTGGAAAAAAATGGATACTTTAAGATGGCACCCTTAGTTGGATTAGGATAGACCAAAACACAAACTTACGTAGCACAGATTTATTGTATTTACTGACCTTGAAGTATAATAGTATCTATGTGAACATTGTTTCGCGCATGTAAATAAATAAATAAACAAATAAATGAATAAATAAGCAAATAAATAAACAAACAATAAATAAATAGGGCAACTTCCATCCAGATTTATTATCAAAACTGGCCCTACATTTTTGAAAAAGTGCACTTTTAGCTCACGAAATAAGCAGGGCCACCCCCCCCCCCCC
>JARK01001650.1:187372-221996 GCA_000688135.1 Ancylostoma ceylanicum
AAAAAAAAAACCAAAAGGAAGAATGACCTTTTTAAACTGGATGACTGACACACCTCCATCTCTATTCGTAACTTAGTGTGGAAATGGAAAACTGTGTTCTTTTTTGTACTGAAGTTGAAGTATACTTCACTCATTTCCCAATCAACGTAGACATTAATGGACCGCACAAAATGAGTCTGCACTCATGCACAAAGCCAGTAATAAGCCAAAATGAATAGCTGTCGTTGAACTCTCATGAACTCGCTCTGATACGACGTAATTCGCTATATTTACAGTTTAAGTGAGGTCATTTAACATTTAATGGCCACAGTGATAAAATTACTTCTAAACACCAGTTGTGAACATGAGTTTGTAGGGATTTAACAGTTGCAAAGTTCTCTCACCTAATCAAGATCATATAAGTTTTTTTTCTGTGTGAATCCTTTACCTAGGGCTCAATTGTCCTCTAGTAATTGACACATTTTTACCGCGTAGGATATTTTTCAGGACATGAGCAGGGTAAGAATAAACCTACAAGAAATCAAAGTACAAAATTGGTAGGAAAGGTTAAAGTAATGGAAATTATGTACCATGTGCTGGGGCCCTACTGGCATCAAGGTTTTCGCTGGCTCCATGATTTGCGGTTAATTGATGGTAAAAGTTCAGTGGTGCATCAAACATCTTGTAAATTATTCAAATATCAATTTTACCTCAGAAAATCACGGGTGATTTGAAAGTAACACAACTGCGAGCAGCAACGTATTTAGGTATACATACTTTGTACCTCGAAAGGAATAGTAGATGAAAATGAGTGGTTCGCTTTTTTAATTTGAGATTACTACCTAAAACCAGCTTAAAAAGTTGAACCTCAAGGCTTTAACTCAAAAGAAGTTGTGGGCGAAAAACGAAAAGTTGCACTTTTCCGCTCGTTTTGCTCGCAGTTATGTCCACGGATAATTTTGACCTGTAAACCATGGAGCAGACTCGTCTTTGCTCTGTTATTTTCCCACAGCTATTGCATTTGTCTGACTCATCTACAAGCGTTTTTTCCCACGTTAGTGGTCACTACAAATAAAGCCATTTACTCGCAGTGAGATCGAAGACCGTGCAAGTTCAGTTTCACACAGGAACTCGCAAATGCTCTAGAATTTCCAGGGCCCTGTGGAAATGTCCCCCTCAAGTTCTCCTGTTTTCCTCACAAAGTATGGATACGTCCCCTATCAGTCCAGTCTCGTCCGGAAACATCCACTTGAAACCAGCGCTTACGCAACAAGGCTAACACGTTCCACACATCAAGAGCAACCCTTAGTGGCTAGCGCTAAGGCCACTAAGCTTACATACGAAGCTCTCAGACGATGCTGAGGATGTGGAACAGGTTTACAAGTTCATGAAGTACTCCTTAGCGTGTTAGTAACGAAAAAAAGTAGTCCTATGGAGGTGACTAATGTAGAGGTGGAACTCCTTCTACAGTAAAACCAGTATCGATTTGAGATATATTGCGTCTTGTACGAGTTCCAAATTTCATGATGTAATGTTTAAGCCATGACCCGTTACTAAAGGTGGGCTTACACACAAAATGATGAGGAATATAATAGCGCGTCGAGTTAACCACTGAATGCCCAGCTACGCTTACTATGGCTTATGACCATGATTTTGTACATATACAGTGTTCTGCAATGAAAAGCAATTGAAATTATTCATCATTATTTTCTGTTTTTAGGATTAAAACATGGTGGTAGAAGTGGAATATTTCAGAACTCATGAGAACGGACAGGTGAAACTACTGTCTGTTTCAAAAATCAGAGCAACTTAATGTTTCGCGTGTAGCTGCATAAAACGCATTTTATCACATGTCAAAACATGGAAATTAGGCATAAAAATGAATAATTTTGTAACTTTAACAACAATCCAGAAATAATTCAAACCTCCAGATATTTGAGAATGAGAAAGCCCCAAAGCTCTTCTTCTCTTTCGTACAGCGCCACAGTGATCTCTAATCTTAGCACATTAGAATTTTCCATTTATTCGAAATATTCGATATTCGAAAGCAAAAATATTCGATTTCGAATAAGTCGAAAATTCGAATGTCCCAGCATGGGAGACCAATGAGATGCTGCACGAGAGAGCAGAATAGCACTAGGGTTTCTTCATTCTCGAATATCTAGATGTTTTAACTTAACTGTTTTCTAAATTGTTATTGGAGAAACAAAATTGTTCGATTTTTATTCGGTCCAAAGTATAGTACTGAACAAAGAGAGGCGTTCTTCAAAAAATTCAGATAATCTTTATTCCATAAAAATCATAAAATCCACAAATAAATACAATTCAGAGATGAACCTACCCACACGGAACACAAGCAAGCCTTGGAAAAAAAGTGGAGAAAATCAGGATTGTGAAAAATCCACGACAAAGGTGGTCCAAAACAAAAATAACGAGAGTCGCTGGAATTGTACATGAATAGGAATGTAACGCTGACGCAATAAAATGATGCGACAAACAACCTATAAAGAAAAAATAAATTCGAAAAAAAAAACACCCTCATAACAACCCATTCGAAATCGAAGAAGTTTCGGGTTTGAAGAAAGAGAATTATAAAAAGTTCAAATTTAATCCACGCCTACAAAATTTATCAGTGAAAATATAATTTGAAGATTTCAAGTTTTATTTTGGCTGCAAAACGAATGGAAATGGTAGCACATCAAGAAATATTCCTTCAGGATCAGAAATATTAACACATTGGCGACCGCGCCCTTTTCCGCATTTTCCCGTACCAAATCAAATTCTGGCTTCTTTTTCTGCTCCGAATTTTCTTTGAAGTTTCTAGTATAGATTTTTATAATCAAAATGACCTAAAAGTACTATCACGTCACCATGGTTTTTTAATCTGAACTATACTAACAAAGGCGCGGCTCATCGGTGAGCCACGCGGTCGTCAATGGGTTAAGGGGATAAATCCAAAATGGTCTTCCTAAACCTCTATCCAGGTTCAGATATCCAGCTTCTCATTTCTCGTTCCAGTTCTCTATGGCGAATGTCCCATGTCTGTCCAGAAGTCCGTCATCAAACCGACGTCATTCCACGGCGTCTGCGTTTCAATATCTCGTAACAAGTCGTATTCGGGTCCGTCCATACTCGTTTCAGCGTTTCTTACGCACGATACATTACTGCAAAGTGGAAGATTCTTGAGTATACAAGTGTGTACGGCACTTTAGAGAGATATGTATATCCACGAACATCGGAGCAGTGCCCTACAATACCCTGTCCCTTCAAAAATCGTTGATCATTTAATTTGTTACTTTACAAGAAGTAATGAAACTTATGAGCTACTGCGCCAATTTGCTATTTAAATAATAACTGCGCGTGCATAAAAAAAGTAGAAACAAATAAAAATAACGCAGAGCGATGATGTTCGCCGATCCTCACGACTCTGAGTCCTGATTCCAAATATCCTAGCTAGCTAGGACAGTATTACCATCCCGTGTCATCAGTGCCTGTATGCATCATTGGGATCGCCCAGGGTAGGAGTACTAGGGCCCGTGTTAAGGATGGGTGAATTTGGGTATTTCCTCACATTTGCACTGGGTTATCTCAATGATGCATGCCTGCCCAGAATAGCAAGTCGCTGAAAACCTAACACGTGATTGGCAAAAAAGTTTGCGCCCCTTGCATTCGTGAAATAGCACGCTAAACAAATATGTCACGTTATTATTTCTTTGCTGGATTAAACTGCATGGGTGGATATAGCCTATACCTTAAACTTGAGCCGGTTCGAGACCTTTGCGCTAAATAAACCCCATCCAGAACGCGTACCAACCTCTGAAACACCTTCTCATCAACCATCGTCCCAAATGTCCTTGCAAGTGGCGCCGGCGTAGCAACCACTTGTGCACCACCACTGTAGACCTCATCCAGATACTGGCCACTGGTACTCGTTGTACGATGGCGTACTTGAGCCTCAGGAACGAGTTCATCACTGTAGACGTACTGTAGCTCCTGAACAGTACAACGTGCAGATTACTGTAGCAAAACATTGTGATACTGTAGCCCTTCGTACCTGCTCAGCCTGCTGCTGTGAAGCATAGCAAAACGTGGAACTTTGCGCAAAATCCAACAATGGCTGTTCGGTGCTCGATGAGGCGTTCGCCGTAGCAGCCACGGCCGCGTCCGGTTGGTAGAAAAACGGCGGGCCGGCCGAGTTAGCCTGCGCACAAAAGTCGAAACAGGAGGGCTGATCCTGAACAGAAGCATTGTTCTGGCATTATCAAAATTTTCCTTACAAATTGACCTACCATCCCCACAGCTACAGTTGCCTTCTCAATCGCTGGACCAAAATCAAACGGTTGAACTTGTACGGCTGCTTCGTTAGTGGAGCGGAAAACTCTGGAAGGGTCAAGGATAAAATGTTTCCGGCTATGCCTAGTAAAATATACTTAATTTCCCTGCATATATAAGGTAAAAAATAACCATTACCTCTTGATAGCATCGACGGTAGCTGCAATATTCTCCGTCGGCACGACCAAAATCACCGGTTGAATAATTGGTTGGCTGGAAAAATCATTTACAAATGCTTCGTCGGTTACCTTACCCGGCGAATATGTAGGGTCAACACTTGGGTAACGTTTACGACAAACTGATGGTTAAACTTTCGGAGGTTTGAAGCACATAGCGCTTCCTCTGTGATTCGATCACCAAAAAAATAATTGACTACCCCCCCCCCCTTTCCATCCGGTCAACCGGCTCAAAAAGATTAGTTACCATTCACAATGAAGTTACCCGCACGACAGACACAACTGGTCCCGGATGAATCATTGGAAGCATGGGTAACCTGTTACCTATGGGTACCATATGTGGCCACTCTGTTACCGGTGGTATTATTAATTACTCGTAGGTAGCAGCTCGGCATAGAGAAGGTCATCTATGGCCAGACTTGTTGATTGGTGTCAAGTAAAGGGTAAATTTAGGTAAGTAAACAGGTTCACCATGGGTAACTTAAATGATGCCCACGAAAAACAGTTTGTTACCATTTATAAGTGTCGTGGATCATCTTAATTTCAAACTAGCCAGGGTTTTTTGGAATATTTGAAACACCTCATTTCAGCCTCCAGGTTAGGTATCCCTTTAATTTTGGGTACGATTTTGCGCTAGCGAGCCTACACATATAATACTCAGTAGCTTTAAGACTTAAAGAAAACCTCTTAATGAAAACGATTATACCTTGTCCGGTAACTCATCTCATCAAATGAGTGTAGGACGGTAATCTCATACCCATAAGTATGATTACCCATGGGTGGCAGGTAACTGGGTATAGACAACGTCACGTGTTGGTAAGCATGTAGATAGGGGCGTGGTAGAGGGTAAATTTGGGTGCGTTGACACGTTTACCATGGGTAATTCCTTTGCTATACCAGCCCCAACAAGCACCAACGATTGATAGTAATGGGGGAAAAGTTCGCCTACTCTGGATGAGCTGGAGATTTAGAACAGTCCCAGGAACGCTTACGATTCCCACCAAATAAGGATGGTGAGTATTACAGTTGGTATGCGGTGATTAATGCTACCTCGTGGTCGCCGAGGTCTCTTCTGGATGCTCTCCACGGGCATCCTTCTGCGAACGCTCCAATTTCTTTGATTTCTTTTTACTAGACAGCGGCTCGGTTCTGGAAGTCGACGGCTGCTGGTAGTCTTCCGATAGCGCGGTTGCATCTAGAACACAGTGTAATAATTTTTCATTGAAACGTAGAAAATCCAACATATTCTGGTATTTGAACGCTTAACAGTAGCCGTAATGAACAAACAAAATTTGTCGACTAGGAAGAAATACATATTATATTCTGGATCAACAAATATAGTAATAAATTCATCAGTTTATCCAGGAAAAATGTCCAAACAAATCCGTTGGATAGAATGAAATGCCCATATGCCGGTTTACAGAAAATTTGTCAAGGATAGGGTGATGACCGCTCAAAAAAAGCTTCTCTATCTGAAAGTGACGTTTCCGCAAGGTCCTCTGGCAGAATAAATCTCAGAGAGCCAAGCAATACAAACAACTCCCTGTACGACTATTTATTCTGCTTGCTGATCAAAATCAGACCCATTTATCACTCTAATCCGGAAATATTTCACAATCTGCCTCATAAGCCAGTTCAAAAAAGATGGAAACGAGTATTGCCCAAAAGATGCTGTTATAGGCGTGGCCATGAAGCAGACTGGCAAAGAGGCGTGAAGTTGGTGTAGAAAAACGTGAGATAAGATGAATAGGTGACAAAAAAACAAGTGCAGACAAGCATATTCAGCTTTCTGGTCTTGGCAAATGTTGTTCCTGCTTTTGAGAAGAAAGGAATAAGTGCGACAATTTGATTAAGCAGCACCGGTCTCAATAGAAACCGCCTTATAATATCCATAACGCACATGAGGCAAATGAACATAAATGAACGTGACAGCCTGAAAATACTGGATAATTCTTTTTGAAGAAACTGCCTAATATTTTCCGCTCAGGAAGGAAATACAAGATCAAACGAGAAATTCAAAAAGGCGTTTGAAAAGAAGGCACACCCTCCTGAGTGAAATGACTACGTATTAGTATTCCTTTTACATATTAACACTGTTATTTTCATTACTAAATATCGTTACTAAACATGAGATAGTACATAGCCATACATTTAGCTTTGGTATCTATGAATACAGAAAAATTTTGATAATTATAAATTAGATTTCAAAATGCATTAATTAAAAATGTGAGAAAACAAATGACAATTTGAAAAATCATTAAAGAAAATCACTCTCTAATTTTTTAGCGCTCTACCCTATTGACGAGTGCAGGAAGAACCTTAGCACAAGGAATATAAGTTCAATGGGAGGTCGCGGTTAAAATATAGGGATAAAAAATGGATGAACTCTCTTACTCGGAGTCCTAATCCATTTTCTATTCATCGAACAAGCGAAAACACAGTGAAACTGTATGAAGAATACAGAATAAGTCCTGTTCTATTCCCTTGAAAAATTTCACCAATTCTAGGATATCTCCACCCTTTCCCTAAAAACTCTTTCTAAAAATACTCCAGTAGATTTTCAAGTCATTCGAGGTGGTTATAGACAAGAAAATTCTCAAAGTCGACAATTCATGATTCCTCAGGTGTTTTTGTGCGTATGTCTGCTAGAAAGTATGGAAACATTTATGAAAAATTAAACCGTCAACGAAAATTTGGAGTCTCGGATGTTTTTTGTGCCTATGTCTGTGACAAAGCATAATCATATTTATGAAAAACAAAACGAAAGCATAAGACAATAAAACTCGCCCTGAAATCTGAAATTAAAGGACTAAAATCGAAACAAGATGAAACGAGGGAGAGGGAGAGGGACTCAAACCATAATAGAGCTCGATTAATGTGCAGCGGTGCGGATCCCAAAGAGTAGAAAGGCGAACTATAGATAAATCTGTTGCAAGGGGCTCGGGAAACAATAATATCTTTCCTAAAAACATATCGTCAAAGTTTTGTATTTCCCTGGTAGAACTCTAACTTTTTCCAAACGGAAACCGTGCTGGAAGCTCAAATAACCGGTCAGCAAAAAAACCTGGACGCCACGGACACCGCCATTACAAATTTGATGAGATTCAATCACGGTTAGTCGGTATTCTGGATTATTTAGGCGATTAGACGGAAGATAGAGCATATTTCCAGATTAGTGTCACGTCGATTATTTTTGCGACAAGGAAGAAGAGGCATTGCTGGGACCGGGGTAAATTGCAAACGTTTCCTCGGCAGCGCAAGAAGGGGCAATTTTTTCAGCAAGTTACCAAAGAATTTTGTAGCGAAGCGGAATCCATTGACAGTCTCTTTTCCACGGGTGAGAAAGTATGTTCATACGAACCAACCCATTATTGTGTGCAACCGTGACATGGGACGATAAATCCAGATCTAAGAGGAATTTTGGGATAGCTGACCCTAACAGCCTCCTCTAAGGGCTCTGCCTCAGTGAATGCGTTCGGCTATAATTGAAAAGATACAATTGACGTAGTCATCTTCCTCAGATATATCCCAGAAACAAAGCGAATGCTACAGCGGTCTCTTCTCAGCCAAGGTACACAATTCCTGACGCGACCTTTCAAAAATTCGTTCACACGACCGCTCTGTCCTTGTTTCACTTTCTCTCGCACATGCCAACGCTGCCACGAATAACTGGAATCAAACGCCGTTGTGTGCCGTTTCGTAAAATTTTTTGTAAAGTGCGTATGGCCTTGTGCGGCTTATCGGCGGCTTTACAGGGTCACAACACACACCGTACACCTGGACGCCCCGCCCCGCGACCAATATATAAATACTACGGATTGTCCATGGCAACAACAGTTCTCTGCAATGAGTGCTAAGTTCTTCGTCACCGTCGCCTCGGGCGCTTCGGCTCTGGTGATCGTCGCCAGTTTGATCTGTGTTGGAATGCTCTTCCAGGACATCAACAATTTGTACGATGACGTCATGGATGATATGCAGGAATTCAAGGTAGGACTGTACTGCATTCGGTCTCAAACAATTTTTGAAAAACTCACTCGGGCAAAAAAAATTTTTTTTGTCAAATCCCATCCATCACTTGGTGGAACCCTTCTCACTCTTCTTGTGGGGGATGACCCAGTTCTTAATCAATTTCTCCCAAAAAAAAAAACTCCGGGAAATGCAGACGAGACTTTTCCTTTCTAGAGATGTACAGCAACCTACAGATTATCACATATCCCATAAAAATTAAAACCTGATCCTAAAAATCCTCAAAATTTCAGATGCTCGCCAATGAAGCCTGGAAGGAAATGGTCATTCCATCCGCCGCATCCAAGCGTACCGAAGTTGGAAACATCTTCGGACGTGACAAGCGTAACGCCGGACAATGCAACTGCGGTGCACAGCCCAACAACTGCCCACCAGGTCCAGCTGGACCACCTGGTCAGCCAGGAGAGGCTGGATTGGACGGAGCCAACGGAGAACCTGGACGCCCCGGAACCCCAGGAATTTCCTTGTTCAGCCCCAAGGAACAGGTCGGATGCATCCAGTGCCCCGCCGGAGCACCTGGACTTCCTGGACCCGACGGACCAGCCGGACCCGCAGGACCCGAAGGACAGCCAGGAGCCCCCGGAGCCCCTGGTCAGGATGGACTACCCGGAGCTGCTGGACCACTCGGAGATGCTGGAGCGCCAGGAGCACCCGGAATCCCTGGACAACCTGGTGCCCCAGGACAGAACGGTCAACGCGGACATGGAGCCCCCGGAGGACCTGGACCTGCTGGACCACAAGGACCACAAGGACAGCCTGGAGCTTCCGGACAGCCTGGTGCCCCTGGACTACAAGGCCAACAAGGACCTGCTGGACCCGCCGGACAGGACGGACAGCCCGGAGCCCCGGGAAGCGATGGACAGCCCGGAGGACCTGGTCTGCCAGGATCCGATGCCGCCTACTGCCCATGCCCACCACGTACCGCCAACGTCGAGACTGCACCACAGTCTCAGGGCGGTTACAGACGTCGTTTCTCCAAGATCTAAGTGGTCTACACGTGCAAGGAGATGTCGTTCTAAACAAAACATCTCGCTTGATAGAAAGAATAAACATTTTGACAGCAATGTTGTGTAATCTTGTGTACTTTCAAGTAGCTTTCGAGGTCAAATATCAGGTACCGCCAAGTTCAAAAATATATAGATTTCTCTCTGCTCCCGAAAAAGTTCCAAAGGTTGGAGGTCAAAAAATGACTACTTTGCAAAAAGTTGGCTCATTTCCAAACCAGGAAGTCAGTAATTGAGTAGTATGGGTAATTGTGGATTAAGGCAGTGTTTATGCAGACTCAAAAAGTGCACTGATAATCTCACTGTGATCAAACTTATCACAACAACCTGGTAAAAACCTGAATTTGGGTATCAATAAAGCTGGATTCTTCTGAAATAGGAACAAATAAGGTGGTCCACTGTCTGCTTATTGGTTTCAAGGAAATATGTCCACCACCAGCATCCTGAAGACACACCCCAGGATCAAACACCAACTTCCCAGCGCTGGTCAGCTTTAAATCCACCTGTTTCTTTGTTGATTCCATCTCCACCCGGCCGGAATACTTAATGGTTCTTAATGAGTTTTTAAAAAACCCACATGTCTGTCCACTAGGTCATCACAGCACCGTCTGTTCACCTATGTGTTCTTCTATCTTAGTGCAACCGGATCACGACGAACATGTCCTTATTAGGGGTGGGGTGGGGGCGTTCCTAGGCTGGAATGGCCGCTGTAATCCATAAGGAAAAAAAGCTGCAGGCGGCGCTTTAAAACAAGCGTACACGCCCACGGATGTCGTGGTATAAATGGGACGGCGTTCGCCGCGACGTTAGGTGACTCCACGATGAGCGCCCGAGTCCTAGTTACCCTTGCGTCCGGAGCGTCGGCTGTTGTGATCTTCATATGCCTCATTTGTGTTGGAGTGCTTCTTCAAGACATCAACAACCTCTACGACGATGTTATGGACGATATGAAGCAATTCAAGGTAAATATCACTCCAGAAAATTACTCTAGGTAGATAAGGACATTTTCGAGAATCTTTTTGTTTTCAGTTCCTCGCCAATGAAGCCTGGCGAGACATGGTTCTACCCTACGGCGGCTCCTCGCGTCGCCAAGAGTTCGGCACCATTTTCGGAAGAACAAAAAGAGAAGCCGCCAATGTAATCTGCGCATGCGACGTAACCGACCACGTCTGCCCCCCGGGTCCTCCCGGCCCGAGTGGAGCCCCAGGGCAACCGGGCGACGATGCTCCCAATGGTGAACCTGGACGCCCCGGGACACCCGGAATCAGTATCCTGAACACGCATGTTCCAACCGGATGCATACAATGCCCAGCAGGACCTCCAGGACCACAAGGTCCTGACGGTCCGGAAGGACTCAGAGGACCAGAAGGTATGCCGGGACAACCTGGACGACCTGGTCTCGATGGCAGACCAGGAGACCCTGGGCCGCAAGGAGACGCTGGAGAACCGGGACCAAAAGGTTTCGATGGAATGCCGGGAGTGCCAGGAAGACACGGACAACGAGGACGTGGACTGCCCGGACCTGCAGGACTTCCTGGAATCGCTGGTAATCCTGGTAACCCAGGCAATAACGGTATGGACGGGGCACCAGGAGCGCCCGGTAGACAAGGTGAACCCGGTCGCGCTGGAAGTAATGGCCTCGACGGTCCGCCCGGTGTGCCGGGAATGCAAGGCGACGCAGGTCTTCCTGGCTCTGACGCTGCCTACTGTCCTTGTCCGCCACGTACGGCAAACGTAGAAGCGCCGGAACCGGCCACGGAACCAGCTCAGTCCTACAAGCGTCGAGTCGCAAGAATTTGAGCGCTATTCAAGGAGCACAGATCATCGACAAAGTAGTTTTTGGGTCTGGAAAAATAGTAGATGGTGCAGTAAAGCGGTTTTCTCCGTGGACTGTTCACAAATACATTTTTACACCAACTTTCATTGATAAAGCAACTCTGAATAGTATGCAAAGAACCCTTGAAAGTGCATGTTGGCATCTGTTCAACAATGGTACAAGCAAGTTTTGCACAGAGTACAACATACCTACGGCCTTGAATTTTCACTTTGCACACTATTACGTATAAGAAAGGGCCAAAATATTCAAATTAAGCCTGAGTCAACCACAAAAACTCCAATAGTCATGAAACAATATGAACTAGGATCTCTAATAATAATCCAGAGAACTCGGCCACTCCTCAAGCAAAAACTCGGATCGCCCACTTGACGAATCCGCTTTCAAGTGATAAATCGCACACCTATTGTTTAAATTCAATCCGGTTCTTATTCAAAAAAGAACACGCGCTCCTGAACGCTTCGAAAGTGCAGAATTGGATCAAAGGCTCGCTATACGTTATCAGGCTCGACAATCGCTTGCGCTGTTACTATACAAATTTTTCCTTCCGGAAATAAATAAGGATCCATGCCATTACACCGATGCAAGGATAAAATCAGCCTTATTTCTGAAAATATCAAGAAAAAATTAAGTAAGAATAAATAAGGCCAACACAGTTCCACTAATTGATTATTCACAAAGAGTCATATGGTAAACTTAAAGATAATATATGCATAGGGCAACAATCGTCCTTGAGTTAACCCTTGGCAATCGCGGTTACCCCCTGAGTTTACCCTTTTTGGCATTCATCATTTGCCTGGATGCATCATTCAGACTACCCGGGGTGAATGAGTTGACGCTCGAGTTAACGTTGGGTAAATTTGGGTGATGTTGGCACGATTACCCTGGGTGATCTCAGTAATGCCTGCAGCTTAGGAGGATCATCCTTCGGTCATTGAGTAAAGCAGGGCTGGCATTCATCATTGAGTTTACCCGCGGTAAGCCGTGTGATGGGTACAGTTTACCCATAATTTCTGATTCATTAAAAAGTTACCGGGAAAAAATTACACGACGAACGCTGGGTGAAACGTCGGGTAAAGTATACCTGCCCAGAAGAGAATCTATGACTGTCCTAATGCGTATGTCAAACCCATGCATCCATTAGCGGAATATTTTCCACAAAGACTGCTATGTATTGGCTTTAACACCATGAATGGTACTCTGACGTGACCGATGCGAATGCGCGCGTTTCACCTGCGTCAAGGCTGCGTCAGGTGTGCTTCTGGCCCGATTTTTACCATATAAAGGTACCTAACGCCTGATGCACCCACACTTTTACTAAAGGTATGTCAGTAAGCAATGAGTCTTGCATAATGGATACCTATTAGCCAAAGTTATGCGGCCCCATAACCACTTAGCGATTGGTTACCCAACGAAAAACCAAATTACACGCGTCGCAGAACAAGTTGTGAAGCAAAGTATTGCCGGTATGCTGCTTTTTTGCATCGTACAATACACGCAACGATGCGTCCTAGCCATCGGAATGCCTTCGACTAGCTAGTCGGGTTTCCAATCCTAGGTTTCGTGAGGAACGCGGACATATGTTTCCTGTTGGAAAAGTGGCTGTAGATGACAGTTCCGGAAGGGTCGCGAGCGAAACGACGGGTGACCTCTCTAAGGTCATCTCGATAACGAACTCCACGCCTCACGTTCACCTTCCTTAACTCTCTATTTCTTTTTTTATTCAAAGGCGGCAAACGAAGTTTCAAGAATTACTATCCCATTGACGACCTCGCGGCTCCAATGTAACCCGCGCTTTTTTCGCTTGGTTCATTTTGAGAGATCATTAAGTCCTAACAGTCTCAGCCGTTTTTTGGATGATAGCGCATAAACAACACTTCTGAATCAGTACGATTACGAAAACCTACATAGAAATTTTTATAAGAGTTTTAGAGCACGGAAAAGAGGCACATCTTAGGAAATGTGGATACGCGCGAAAAAGAGGGGTCAAGATCAATATGCTACATCTCTTCCTGAATTCAAAATCTCATAGTAAAAATATACTTAGAGACTGGGAAATATACTTAGAGACTGGGAGATTTACGTTTTCTTCGAAGGTCCGTAGACAATCGCAGGTCCGAAAAACTCCGAAAACGATTAGGGTTCGTGGAATCTTGTAGTCAGTAGCAAGCCGTACATTTTTCAGTAAGAAACTCCGTGTTAAGAGTCAACTACAACGGTAAACTTGGCTTGCTGGACAGGATCCTCTATGGATGCCCAAGTAGGGACGCTTTCAAGTCGATGGTTCTTCTGTTTGCGTCCCTATTATGTTAGCAAATGAGCAGCTGAAAACATCTTCTCAAACAAGCAGTCCGAATAAGTCAAGAAGCGCAATTAACAGACGCTGCTAGCTCAAACATCCATTAAAAATACCTCAAATTAACAGAAAACGCTTTGTCTGTGAAGCATCTTGTCTGCTAGGCCTGACGATACACTCTACCATGAGTTTATGGATGCATTTTGTTGACAAAGTTGCACTTCCAAAGGTAGTTTCACTGCAAGGAAGGTGGCAAGGGCCGATTTTATCATGAAGGGCATATCCTTCATCAATTGTATACCCTGTTCATTTCAGAGAGTTACCTGAAGTTGTCCGAGGAGGCATTCCCAGGGAACGGCTTTTTTCCCAAGCCAAACACAGCAAAAAAGCAAAAAGCTCGTTTCTAAGAGGTGTTTCTGCCGATTTTTCTAGAAAAAAATGCTTGTCAGGCACCGTCTGTGAAAGTTCCTGGATTAGGGTTCTGGTTGAGAAAAGAAAAGCAAGAACTATGTAGGAGCATGTGAAATGCTTATTTTATTCAGATAAAAAAAATATGTTTTCCCTTAATTGAAACACCCATTCATACTGCGATTAATGCTGATTTTTACGGGAGAGACATGTTCTCCAGAAATAAAAGAAGATTTTCGGTTTTAGATCCTTGCAGATCAGTGTGGATTGATTTCCTCCACAAAGATTTCCAGTAAGGACTAGCGGAAAAAATCGAATTGAGAAAACTAAAATTTCGCAGCTCACAGTTCATAGGTCGAAGTTCTCAAAACCATGGGAATATAAAAATTGGAGAATAATTAGGACCGAATATAAATTGAATAATCATGATTTAATAATAAATTCAGCACCTGATCCAATGAATTCGACTTTTGGGAAGGTTCTGAAACTGTTTTTACCTCTCTTTAGAAGTTGTACTCCTTCCTCTTTTTCGGAAATGTAGAATTTCAATTAATTTGAAATCGAATTTTCGAATTCGGCAACATCCAATGCATTATTCGCTACTAAGTACATAGAAACTCCACTAGCAGCATTCACTGAATCTTCATATCCGCTTAAACCACCTCAACGTCAAACCGGTTTAGTGCTTGCTTTTAGCATCCTAACCCAAATAATAATACACCAACTTTAGGAAGCAACTTCCTAGAACCCTAATTGGAACAGCGTCTAACAGGACTAGCTATACCGGTCTAGCCATAAGTGAAATGTTGCATCACATCGTTACCCCATCGCATGGCGTGAGGAACAACGACGGACATTAAATTCGAAAAGGTCGTTCGGACTCGTTTTCGAAACGCAGCGCAGCTATCAGATAACAAAAACACCGGCCGACCGGACGTAACGCAACGGTGGCGCTACGATGAGACTTGCGCAAGCGAAGCGAGGGAGCTTTTCCACGTGCCCGTTGTGATACTATAGATCATATTCACGTCATGCAGAAGGATTCAGTACACACTATTAGTGTTTTGATGTATAGACCAAAATTGACCAGAACTGCTCAGCTCCGCTCCAGCAATTTTTTATCCTTTAGGAATTCTTCGGACTTTTTTGCTGCCTCATTTTTTCACCTTACCTAGGCGTTCGTTTTTTCTGCAATTTTTTATTTTTTTTTCGTAACGTCCCATTCCACGTATGGCAACTAAAATAAAACATAGTGAGTGAAAATTAGCCTCTTGAAGCTGCAACAAGTTGGTTTGCCTTCCACAAGCAGAAGATCACCTTCATTTTGGAGTAACCGCACACAATTTCTCAGAGAGCACACAGCCATCGATTGCACTATCATAACTATCATAAATATTTCCCAGAAATCTGGAATCAAAATGGAAATCGAAACGTGCGTCCATATCAGGCCATTCTCCACCCAATATTACCTCGTTTGGTTCTGGTTCTACCGAACAACACTAAGCATTTCTCCTGAAAACTACCGCGCCTAGTAACGAATAGGAAATCTGTTTCGCATCTCTTGTAGATGCGCAGACAACCAGGGTGCCATGCCGCAAGCGATGCGGGCGAATCATGGCACTACGGTTTCCAAAAGTTTCGTTTTTTTTTTTTCTGAGCATCTAGGAATCGCTAGGTCTTAGGGCCGCCCAGTATAATGAAGGCATAGATTCGCTTACTTCAATGGTACCACAAAAATCAACGTTGACATCTCAGATACTGGAGGAGCAGCAGTGGCTCGGAAAAAAAAACAAGAAAAAATAGAGGTAATAATACCATCAGAGTCGCCAGACACGTTAATCGTCTTGGCCATGAAGAATTCACTTCTTCTGATCCACGCTTATGAAAATTAGCTAGACTACGAGAAAAGTACAGCAAAAAAAAAAACTCACGCTTCGCAGGTTTCTTCCGTCGATCACCCAGTAAACAGCGCTTCTTTTGATGGTAATGCAAATCTTTCTGTAGTGCAAATGCCGAGCCGCACTTACACAAGATACTTTTTGGGGTGTGTGCCTAAAATAGAGCTTATACAAACTGCTGCTATACCTTTCGACAAGTATAGTTGCACCGTTACTTGTACATAAGACCTATAATATAACACCGAGGACCGCATATTTCACCCTCTGTAGTGCAGTTGGAAGTAGCAAAGACAGCTTAGCAAAAAAGCCTCCAGGGGTGCTTCCATTGATTGATACTATTTACACCCTAAAAATTGACGCCTTTCCTCATCCGCAGAAATCTTCCAATTTCCCCTAGTTGCCTTATATTTGTGATTAATTTTTGCTCTTGCAGAAATTGTGTTCCAATCGCTCTCGAAGAAAGTCAATTAGACCGAACAATGACCGTAGTTATGCTGGTTTTCATACCGTGATGATCATTAACATCGCTATGCACTCTGTACAAGCCCCACATTTCCAGGCCTTCAATTGGGTTAATAGGCTTCAAAACAATTAAAAAATGGTCTTTTTCACATGCAGACGAGAACTGGTCCCCACTCCACTATATAATCCTTGACTTTGGAATCCCCTATACTATAGCTCTTTCTAAATGTCATCGTGTCATTTCCTTTCAATTTTTACATTTCAGTAAACGAGAAGAGAAGAAAAAATTATTTGTGAAAAATACTGAAGGCGCTGTTAACCCCATTTCCTAACGCTTCCGCACATATTCCCCGTCTCGGGCTGCTAAATATGCTTGCTTACAGCTGCCGTGTGTGCTTATTTCCAGTTGATGATCAACGATTAAGAGGCTAGAAGTCTTTCTGGATCAATCAGCGCGCTACACCTCTGCCTTCAGTTCCCATCCAAACCAAAGAATAGAAAACCCTACCCGAAAATAGTGCTGCTTCAGATTCCTCATTCCGTCAAAGCTGAGCGACTTCTTACGACATGGCTCTGCTGGGCAGTGATAAATGTAGGTGCGAGCTATAAAAAAGCATATATTTACTGTAATTAAAAATGTGAAATACAAGGAAAGGCTCCTGAGACCTACAGTGGCCATCTCGAACTTTCTCGAAAATTCTTCTGTCTCCCTCGCATGACAGGATTCCATGGGTTTTCACGGTGTGCAAACGACGTGCAGATATATTCGAGAAGCTGAATAGAGCCAATCACAGTCTGGCTTTATGACCAGAAGAGAAGCAAAAAAATCCATTTCCGCAAAATCCGATGCAATTGTTCGAGTGTGAACGTCTAGTTGCACCTTGATTAGCATAAGCTTCAAAACCAAACCTCTTTCCACATAGTTGGCAAATGAGTTCGCCTTCATTCCTCACGATTTCCTCCTCAGTGGGGTAGACATCCACTACGTACGGCATAGCAGCCGGTGAACTAAAACTGACAATACAGACAGTCACTTCCGGAAATGGAGCCAGGTTAAAGGTACAGATTAGTGGGACAACTTTCAGATCCAGCATAAAACAGCCTTCGTAGCAATTCTTTATTTATACCAAGACATACATAGGAAAAATCAACAAAATGAATATAATGACAGTAGGAGAATGGCACGCAATTCCCTATCATAACAACTGCAAAACGATAAGAACACTAACTACGCCTATAACGAAGAGAGGCTTCTTACTAGTGTTCCATGGTTAAAGTCCAAATGCATTACAAGGAAAAGAGCAGAGGAACAAATGCCTATATAACAGGGATAAGTGGATTATCCGTACCAGGTCATATGCTAAGCCATTATCCGTACGTTTTGGTCCATCCGGTAGCCGTTATCCGGTCATTTTTGGCCCATTGGTTATCCGTACCCTTACCCTGGTCGTGGAAAGTTTCGTATCCGCTCATCCCTACTATATCTGCCTAGAAAGGATGTGTTGCAAGAGGAAACAAACTGGCCACAAAAAGTATAATATTGCTATGTTGTTGGAAACCTCAGGGAGAGATGATTCCTGACTGCATTATCAGACTTTATCTGCCTTGTCCCTAGCAGGAACCCTATTTGTGAACTTATTTCAAACAAATATGTGCTCTACCCCCTGTTACATCCGCTCTGACCACCATTTCAACTGCAGCGGCACTCCATTTCATCCAACTAGTAACTATATTGCCTCCGAGTGATCCAGAATACCACCACTCGCCACCTCAGACCTTGTCATGACATACACAGAAAGTGGCCAGATAATAGTTGTCATCTATGATACAATGCGGGGCATCACCGAATTTGTTCGGATGACTGAATGAATTCATGTCAATGTGCACTTCTTTCTGAATGAAGTCGTAGAACAAAGTGACCTGAAAGCTCAAAATTGTTTGAATGACCAAAACTTTTATAGAATATTATATGAAAATATTTATTATCCAAATTATTAATTAAAATTTTATTCAAAGTATTATCCAAATAATAGAAATCGTAATAAAATTTTGCACTCGTCATACGAACTCTCTTCCCCTTGATAATTGGCTAGCAAATTTTTCGCAAAACTCCTCATGAACTGGAAGGAAATTTTCTATCGGCTTGATTTAGTTCCTCATTTCTACCACAATTTTTTGAAGAAACTATCCCTGGTCTTCAAATTCGTAGTAGATTTTTGAAACCTTCTCTTGTAACCGTGCCCCCTCCCTTTTTACCGTGAAATTCCACTTTTTTCTTCCTGCAAGAAATTCATTCTTCCTGACGTACCCCCAACGCGTCTGCCACTGCTACCTCTAGTAAATAAGGCTGTAGTATTGTCTGTACCTCAGGGAGTGCTCATGAGAGGACTTTGCCTGCAATTAGTGGTATCGGCCGAGCAATTGGCTGATTCGACCTAGGTTGCGATTGGCTGATTCGACCTACGGTTGCGGTCGTAATTGCAGACAAAGTCCCTCCGTGAGCACTTCCTGAGCTAAGAGGCTGTACTAACCCTCCCATAGCAGCCCCTATGATTGGTCGTTATTAGGTTGGTCCAAAAGTCTTGCATCAAACTTTACACTGCTTTCTAAACAATCATAACGTTATTGTCCACGGATGGAACCTGGTCTGCCAATCTTTATAGGACAGTGAAACGTTTCACGACATTCTACTACGGAAGACTTTCAATTCAAGACCGAGAAATTAATAAATGTTGATGCAAGACTTTCGGACCAACCATAGTTCTAGACCTGTGCCCCCTACCCCCCCCCCCTTCCTTGTCACTGATTACCAAAACCCGCATTCTCTTTCCATAGATTACAGAAAGGCAAGAAGCGAGTTCATTTTTGAAAAATTAGAAAAAGGTGAAAGATACAAGAGCCCTACCTCATAAATAGCCTCACCAGGTGTAGTGCGAAGCTTGACCTGATAATGGGCAAACGCTGTCTTGGCATTTCCGCTCATATCCGGCACGAATCCATCCTTATCCTTCACATCTTTGTACTTCATCACACCTTCGTTTGGAACAAGCCTAGAAGACTATCCCAAAAACTTCAAAACTCGGCCGATTAAACGCTCAGCTCTAAAAGAAGCTCACTTTTTCGACTCAAGAACCTCTTTCAGAGACAATTTAGCACATAGATGGAAAACATCCTTCAACTGTTTGTTGATCACATCCACAATAGCCAGCGACAACTTCTGTGACAGTGCCTTGTCTTCGTCTGTCCCCATGGCATCCTCCCAATTCAGACAGGTGCACCAATGTGGATCAATGCCTGCCTGAAACAAATAGCGCTAAGATTCCCGGGATTTCCCATTAATCCATAAAAATATTGACCTGCGCACAAGTACGATCTTCGGGAATTGGTCTGAACAGCGAGAGAGACCTCTTGCTCGCGTCCTGCATAGTGGTTAGGTCTTTTGGAAGATGGAGAATATCCATAAGGGTAGCATGGATATCGAATGGAGTTGAAAGTCTAGAGGAAAAGCCCGTTAACCAAAAATTCCTGGCTCATAGGCAAAAGACCGTTTACCTATCCTTATTGTCCAGAAGATTGGTATACATCTTCCTACCATATATAGTATTTATAAATTTTGCTGGCAAGGAAATGGAGAAAAATGGTAGCCGCTGAAAAGCATAGAGTGATCCAATAACAAGCAATATCATAGCCAAAATGAGGTTGGTACTGACTTCCTCCAGTTGACCCTGATGAGTTTGTCGCAGCACTGAGAAACGATGACCATGGTCTGCCATTAAGATCACCACCGTGTCGTCTAATTCGCCTAGATGGGCAAAAATTATTTTTGATGAAACAGCGCATTTCCTGCATTGCGACGCAGCAAATCTACAAAAAAGGCCCTAAAAATCTACATCAAAAAGCGACTAACCACTTTCAAGCATCGCCATGAGTATGTTGGCAAGATCTTCGTCCTCAGCCTCAATTCGATTTATATTACCATGAGAAAGCAATCCTTGATGCATTAGCAGAAATCGTGGCTTATCCTTGTAAACTTGCATAAATTTTCGAGCATAGCGGAACCACGCCTGAAGAGGAAATTCCAGTGTCCAAAAATAGCCCCCAAAAATAATTATTATTCCAGAAGGGTTTAGATTTGCCTGAGAAAAATCGAAGAACGCCAAAAGAGCTAACCCTATGAATTGGCTCGGAACCGAAACACATTCCTCCAGTTTTCTCATGTTCCAGGAAAATTGTTCGAGTGTAGTGATCAGTAGGTTGATTTCGGAATCCTTTCAGACGATAAGTGAATGTGCCTGAAGTAAGGGCTAAGAATAGAATGATCCAGAGTTAGTTCTAGAGATATCACACCTAAAAACAACAAGACAGTTTTGATTTCTGATACCTCCAGTCGGCAAACCACACAAAACCAGAAATCCAGCGATAAAGTTATCATATGTAGGCAGAAAAAAAAAAGAAAAATTAAAAAAGCTATGCTAATAATTTTTTTACCAATTGTTGGATGAGAAAATGCAAAGTAGATAAAAGAGCGAAGAAACTCCAGAAAAACCTATTTCCTCACAAAAAGTTGTATTTTTCCACCAGACATTGACAATTTCTCAATAAATACGAAGGACCTCATTTCAGAGACTCGTATCTGGGAAAACTACGTAACCACAAAGAAATTTCCAGAATGTCCATCTAATTTCTGGGCTTTTTTTTTTCTGAAAAAAAGCCCCTACTCTTAGAAAATGTCATGCCTACAGCCAAAAACAGCTTGGAACCGACGTACCGAGGCCATATGAGTCTTCTCCATACAGTGTTACATATCCAGCAGCTGAGAAGTTTGACCAGATGAACGGGTATACATCATCCACGTAGTGGGCATTTGGAAATCGGTGCCTGAAATTTAAATAGTCGCTATAACAATATTGCTACCTAGGAAAAAATTCACTCGAAGAAGAGAAGAAGGGCTTTTTAGACTCTTGGGGTTTGTTCGCCCGGATTTTCCAGCTTGTGAGTTTTAGGCTTCACATTTTAGTCCTTTCAATTTTTTTCACGAGAAAAATCAGTGTCAAAACGTACTGTCAAATTATCATCATGCTCTGGTTTCTAAGGTAGTGTGTGAAATTAGCTCCTTACCTCGTCAGTGGGAGTTCCTCTTCTGTAGCAGCTGTAAGAATCGGTATGAATGCTTGAGGTGTCCCATCTCCAACAATATTATAACCTTAATACATACCATTACCCACAAAGTACAATAAAAAATAAATCAACAAACCATTCAATATAACTGAGTCGAATTTCCTCTCCAACAATTCCACAGTCTTCGGCATCTTTCTCCTGAACGTCATATGACTCATTGAGTCGAAACCCAAGATGAAGACGTTCAAGCCCGTGGTGTCAGAATTGCGCTTTGAATTTTTCGCCAATAGATCTTTGTCGCTTTTTCGCACGACAGTCACCAGTTTACCAATCCTGAAATCCAAGCTTTTCAATTCACAGCAGGAAAATTGGAATTACAATCACCTTACCAAGTGTCAAATCCATCTACACATTTCACAAGTGCAAAATCTGAGAGCATAGGTGAAAAATCAGGTAGCTTGTTGAAGAAGACAAGTTCGTTCTCATGGTCCGTTTTTCGTTTCACATAAAATCCTAGGCACTTTGCAGTCTGTCTTCTGAAAGAGAACGTGTAATGAGTTCAACTGAAAATTGCTTTAAAAAAACTAAAAAAGTACACAAAAAGTCGAAGAAATTTTACAGTACTCAAAAGTGAAAATGTAAGTGTAAGTAGTTACAAAATGGTCCGCTAATTTTCATCACTATTGCGTTTCTGTTTCTGTTTTAAAACGATTCTCAAAACTGAAAGGACATACATTGACAAGATGGGCATTTTTCCATCGGGTTCCAGTTCCCAAAGTGGAGAAAACCCCAATTTTTTCCCACCCCTTCTCCTCCCAGCTGGGCATTTCGGTGTTCGCCACTCATACCCCTTTTTTACCAAATAGCGGAAGTAATCGTTATCTAAGCACAGATTTTTCTTAGTCCAAAAAACGAAGGACTTTGAAATTGGTTTTGGAAATCTGTGTCCTCACAGACCCTATTATGTTAAGTAAACTTCGCTTGTCATAATACATCCTGCAGTTGATCCAGCCCGACAGAGGCATATCAGGATTCATTTATTTGTTTGCATTCTGCATTTCATGCTCTTCCTCTTGTTCGATGCTTACTACGATGTTAACGAGAACAAATTTAAAGAAAAACTACCTGCTCTCGATGTATCGCACATGATTGGTATCATCTAAGTACAGCCAGTTTAATGGATTTTTATCGCAATCGAGTGGTTTTTCTTTGAAGAAAAACTTTTTTAATTCCGGAGCATCCATGTCCAGCTTGGGTATGCGACATTTCTGAAAGCAGACATTCACATTGTTGTGAAAAAAAAATTAGATTTACAGCGAAATCCATTGATGACGCTCACTTGTCCTTGATCAGAAACAACCGATCGAAGCGATCTTCTCCTACGAGTCTCCGAACCTCTGTCAGCATCTTGTCCGGTCACAATGACTTTGAAGTCAAACTATAAGAAAGCAGGCAACTTGGACCAAAATAATCGAATCCGTCAGTCAACTCACGTCCTGTTTCTGGAAACGGCGGTAGCTGGGAACGATGGAGCCGTGATAAATAGAAATGTTAAGATCTGCACCACTATAGAGAATATTCCGCAAAGACTGGGCAGTGTAGACAAATGTAAGCCATAGAGGTATGAGAACAACAATGGTTAACAGCTGGACTCGTAGAAATCTTTTGAAGGTGCTTAGTCCCGGGCCGAGCCTCATCTCGGTCCTGAAATTTTATTCCTAACATAAAAAGGAAAAACTTTGCATTGACGATAGGAATGCAATGTTTGGAAGTGTAGAAGGACAGTAAAGAGCAGCGAATATCGTCGCTATATAAAGGAAATCTCTCGGTGAATGCTGTTTTGGAACAGCCTGTGAAACACATAAATCTAATATGTTGAGTTGTACTTGATGCAAACGTTAGTGCATATATCCTTAATCCATTTCTCACAAAACAAATCGGCCGTCAGCTTGTGATAACGTGAAAATTTTACTTCAATGCTCAAAAGTAAACGACTTCGTGTCCAAATTAAGAGCTCCACAACCCAGCTGGCTTTCGGGACTGAACCTCTTTTACCTAGTGATGTTAGATGTCAGGGGAAAAATCTGAACCTCAATCCTTCTCCTAAGTTGTGTGAGCGACTGAATACTTGTTAGATGAACCGTGGACCCTTTGTTTGCATTTTTTGGAGGCCTGCCAACAATTTTTGCTTTCTCTGAGCTGAAAGAAACTGCGTGTAGAGATCATTGAAGCATTTTACGCTATAATACATACATATCAAGAGTACTTCTTTATAAGTTATTCAAGCTATTTAAAGCAGTAATGTAAATATTCCCAAAAGTACTGGATTTTGAGCTGCAAGTGTAGTAATTCCGTCCAGAAGCATTTTCCAGGAGAGCAGAAGCAACAAGGGAGAAGACGATGCCTAATTGCTCCCTAGAGTACGTTTCTGAAGGAGTGTTTATACTTCGTCGCGACGCGACCATCGCGTCCAACCAATCTGTTCAAATGGGATGGTTCCCGACTGGATGCATGCAGAAGTAGTTGCCGCGAAGTGGTAGTCGGCTTTCCCAATCCGCGAGGCAATGTCGCGGATCTCCGTCGCGTTCTGTTTATACTTTTTCCTTCAAAAACAAAGCGGTGGGCCGGACTAGACGACTTATCATAAAAACGCGAAATCGTTTATGCTTACGCCATATCGAACCATGCGTGCAATTCGGCGTGTACCCAAGTTTGCGGAATTTGGCATGGAGCAACCGCCCGACGCGACAGCTTCGCTACCCGTCGCGCCGCGCGTGTTGTAGCCGTCGCCGCGACGCCATCGCCTCACGAAAAAGTATAAACACACCTTGGTAGCTCGGCCCAAGCCTGAGATATGGATTTCACATTTCTATCAACTCCACAGCTTGTGAATATCTATTTGAAAATCAAGGGGAACTTTCGTGAAGTTACAGAACTAGTGTGTGGATTCAGAATTAAACGGTAGTTGCAGTCGTATATAGATGGCCAATGTTTTTCCTAATAAGGTATTGGAGTATTCCAACTACTTACCACTAATCCCATGTTGGAGAGTGAAAGATGGCTGGGCAAAGAGACGATCGCCATCATTTTAACGGTTCAACTTTAGCAGGAGGAAAAGCAACTATAATTATACACCATCACAAAACTATTTCCAATGGAATAACACCGAGCACGTGGGCAAAACAAGCATGTAAACAAGTGAAGCAACTCTCAGCACCAATACAATAACATGAATGGCGATAAATCTTTATTATCCCTATGTAAATACATTTTATGCAAACAAAACTTTCAGAAAAAATTAGCCACTCTTACAGCTTTAGGAACAGTTGTAGCACATTGTAAAAGAAGGTATGTGAGCGGAGATGTTTCAATGGAGTCAGGTGGCAATAGTGGGACAAAAGAAGGCAAGGAAATAGCCATCAAATAAAGCTACTGCATCTACAACGAAAACTCTATACATATACATAGATTGGGAGGGTGCAAAACAAGAAAATCAACGACAATGCAATATTGTGAGAAAAAACACTGAGAACATAATTTAGCTCAATATATTATTGGTGAGACTAAGTATAATATGATAGAATGAGCCTCAGGTACGAGCAACAGCAATTTCATACAAGAAACAAAACTTACTCAATTCAAATCAAACCCAAACCAATGCCAGAATCGATTATCAGACCTTATCATGACAAACGCAAAAGGTTGCAAGGAAAAAATTTTGGCTTATGATACAATGCGGAGCGTCACCATATTTGTTGGGATGACTAATTGAACTCAGATCAATATGAACTTCTTTCGTGACGAAATCGTAGAACAGGGTCACCTGAAAATGGCAAAGTGACCTCAAAGCAGAGTTAGCAAAACAAACAAGAAAACTAGTGCATGCAACAAAAAAAACTGGATACCTAAAACAAGGAGTCTTTAATAATCAGGATAAACACAAGTTATCATTGTTAGAAGAAGACTTCTCATATGATAAAGGGAATATTTTAAAAAAAAACTGCGGAAACGTGGGCATAAACATTCGACTAACTTTATAAATGACAAAAACTGCAATAGCGGAAATTACACAAAAACAACTTTTTGGGTTAAATTGCAACAGCACTGATGACTACTACGCGTGCAATTATAACATGTCAGAAGCAATTAAAGGGAAAATAACTGGACAAGTGAAATTGCATATTTTGAACTCAACTGGAATCAAGGGAAGATGTCCTACAAACTACACCTAAAGAGGTGAAAGAACATACATCGTGGCGTTGTCAGGAGTCGGCGGAAAATAGGTTAAACGCTGTCAATGAACCCTCGCCATCTTTCATGCCGACAACCAGTTCCTCATTATACGAATTCGCTATGTAATAGCAGCTTACCCAAATTCGGACCTCGGCACAGTTTTAAGCTTTTTCTTTGCTGAGGAAAGATTCTTTGACAAAATTCAGGGGCCACCGGATAGCGCCAAATATAGGCTACATGGCGATCATAGGACGACTTCACAGCCTAGGTTAGGAGATGAAGGTGATCGAAAGTTCGATCGACACCCGAAACTTCGGTTCAGTTACCCAAGTGTCGTAGTTGTTTAATCTGCCAATTTTTGAATTAATTTGTTCTAATAGCGAAGCAAATATTCTACTAATATCTAACGTATCGTCTATCCGAAACGACGAGTCCGCCCACGCGGTCGAGGATCCACGCTTGCCAGCAATCCACGTCATCATCTTTACTCTGCGTATCACGCTTCATCGTTATCTTTATGATATCGGCCAATGATCTGGCTGTGACGTGGACCGCTTGGGCGGACTCGTCGTTTCGGATACACTGTAAAGTGCTCTACATATCTGTCGCTGTTTTTCCCTGTTTAAAGCCGAACAACTCACGAATGGAAAATCCACAAATTTGGTCGATCATATTCAAAACTCCTTTGCAAATCGAAAATTGGAGATTGCTGCAGAATTCATACAAGCAAACATGCGTCATGAATTGCTCTTTCATGCAGTACCAAATATATTAGAATACGTGCGCAGCTACGAGTCCATTAAGGAGGTAGAAATTAAAGCGCATCCATTGGGTTAAAGGCAGAGGACCACCTCATTTTCGTGGTTGAGGTAATAGCAGATTCAGCATCTACTCGGCACGCTGATTCCAGCGGTATACACATATTGTCTCAAAATGGTCATTAAACCCGTTTTCCAGGACGGGGCCTGTAACAGTTTGCTAACCCGAATTGACGTGTGAAGCTGTTGATCTTATCGATCGAACACGCAAAGACACGTTGGCCACCGTGGCAGCCGTGGCGGGCAGCCAGCACAGCTTGGAGCGATCCACCTCCGGGCTCCAAATTTTAGCCACTTCGACCCCTTCGAAGAACGGGGCTTTCGTCGCTTTTGTGCCTATTGCTGTACCTTGCTGGGATTGTCATGACGAGAAGGTTCAGGATGTGTTACTATCCCCAATATACGGGACGAGGTGGTCCTCTGCCTTTAAGCCGAGTAAAAGAAATTAACATGAACACCTTAGGCATAACAATAACTCTTCCAGATAAACAGAGAAAGACCTGCCTCATAAATCGCATTGCCAGGGGTCGTGCGAAGCTTGATTTGATAGTGTGCGAAAGCAGTCTTCGTATTTCCACTCAAATCCGGCACAAATCCATCTTTGTCCTTCACATTCTTATACTTCAGCAGCCCCTCATTCGGAACAAGCCTAAAAATAGCTATTTTGGGGTGCGAGGAACTGGTAGCCTAGTTGGAAGCTCTCACTTTTTCGCACCGAGAAGCTCTTTCAACGAAAGCTTTGCGCAAAGATGAAGCACGTCCTTTAACTGCTTGTTGATGACTCCCACAATAGCTAGCGCCAGCTGCTGTGAAATCTCTTTATCTTCAGGTGTTCCCATTGCATCCTGCCAGTTGAGGCAAGTGCACCAGTGGACATCCACACCAGCCTAAAATCAACGCAATCTTGAACTGCTTAAACATCAACGAATTTAATTTCATTGAAAATGTTCCACAGGGAATAAACCCTCCAGTGGGAGAAAACTGCTACCTTTTTGTGAACTGAAACTACAGTTTTGTAGCAGAGTTCATCCCAATTTCTAGTTATTGCTGTTATAGTAAACATAACTGTAATTACTCTCAGAAACGTCGAGAAGAATTAAGGGTATATACCGCTCTGTAATTGTGTGCACTAAGTCGATACAGCTGGTCGAATAATTTACAAGGTTAATTGCAAGACTGAACATCTGACTGGGAAACAGGCACTTGAAAAATAATTGAAAAATAAATTAGTGAATGGATTAATGTGTATTTTCAAACTCAACTGAAGAAAATCAAAATCGCATGTTATGAGTTGAACATTTTCCAAGAGCTGAAAATGAAAACTGACCTGCGCACAAGTTCGGTCATCAGGAATGGGTCTGAACAGGGACAGCGAACGTTTGCTTGTGTCCTGCACAGTGGTTAGATCCTTTGGAAGATGGAGAATATCCATAAGGGTTGCGTGGATATCAAAAGGAGTCGTCAGCCTGTAGAACGAAGAGAGTCGAACGGTTTGAGCAGCAAAAGTTCGGATGCGTACCTGTCCTTGTTCTTCATAAGATTTGCGTACATCTTTTTCCCGTGTTCAGTTTTACGGAATTTTTCAGGTAACGAAATTGCAAAGAATGGCAATCGCTGGAAATCGTTGAAAATTCATTTCAAGACCAGTGTGACTGTCAGCTAAAAATGCATCGCACCAACCTCTTCCAGTTGCCCTTGATGTGTTTCGCGCAGTTTCGCAAAACGATGGCCATGGTCCGCCATCACAATAACTAAGGCATCATCCAGCTCTCCTAGACGAAAGAAGAATGGTAAGCAGGAAAATAGGTTGAAGTGGAAAACGCTGAAACTTAGGACCAAATGGTCAACAAGGAAACGACGAGAAAAAACATTTTTCCCACTTTCAAAGAAATGACCAAAAACACACAAAGATCTTACAAGTATACAAAAACCTCACTAATTAGATACGAAGGTATACAACACGGAAATAATGACCCCTAGAATGATTCACTCACCGCTTTTGTGCATTTCTAACAGAGTATTGGCAAGATCTTCGTCTTCGACTTCCACTAGATTTATGTGATCATGGGAAAGTAATCCCTGATGCATTAGTAGGAACCGTGGAACATCCTTATAAACTTGCATAAACTCCCGAGAGTAGCGAAACCACGTCTGGAAAAAAACATATCTGCTTGATTAATCTGTAATTCCAGTACTGTTACAGACGTAACTCTTCTCGTAAAGTTATTACAATTAAAAGATTATTACATTAGCTCAAACAAACAGGAAAGAGAAACAATTTTTCTCCACGAAAAAAACATCTTGTTGTCATGTGATAGCCACCATTCATTCTGCCGAAAATTGATGATATCGCAGGTGAAGAATTATTGCTCATTCGGTAAATGCTGAGCAATTAAAGAGCTGTTTATTGAAATACAGCTATGGTCAGCTGGCTAGCAATAACAGTAACCTATACCAAGTGGTCGACCCAGAAAATGGGCAGGAGGGAGACGCGGAAAAGAAATGGGGACCCCTACGGGAAATAGGGCGCCCGCCCTTTCCCCTCCACCTTGCCTCCGCTACTGGTTATGCGAAACTCGTTTCGAAAAAAATTGAATACTTAAAGAGCACTGTGGATATAAATTCCAACCTTATGAAGTGGTTCTGAACCAAGGCAATTCCCACCAATCTTCTCATACTCCTTAAAAATAGTCTGAAGATAGTGGTCAGTTGGCTGATTTCGGAACCCTTTCAGGCGATAGGTGAAGATACCTAAAGAATTCAAGAAAGTAATCAAAATTTTCAAGGTTCCAGATATATATTGACAGCATAGAGATGTCCAACAACGAACGAAAAAAAAACCTGAGGATTGAATCATCATTAAAAGTAACAAAAATACTAGGAAATATCGACAAGGACTGCAAATTATATCTGTAAGTGACACCTAGCTGAGAACGAACCTCACCTACAGCGAATTCGTCCTCTCCATATAGTGTCACATATCCAGCAGACGAAAAGTTTGACCAAATGAACGGATAAACATCATCCACATAATTTGCGTTCCAAAATCGCTTCCTAACAACAAAACAAAATAGACGAATTGTGATCATATGAGTACTACAAACTGCAGGCGCAGTAGTCAAAGCGTTATATGTAGATAGAAATGACGCATCCATCGGCTGATATGTAAAAAGGAGATATTTCGAGTAAAAATACAATTCTATAGGAAGATCATCAGGAACGTTACAGAGATATAGCAGTTCCACAATGAAAACCATGCAGAAAGAAAATCTAATCAAAACAAAGGTGCCAGTCTCAAAGGAAACCCACCTTGTCAGAGGAAGTTCTTCCTCCGTTGACGCCGTCAGAATTGGTATAAAAGCTTGAGGTGTTCCATCACCAACGATATTATAGCCTTAATGAGGCTTTCAAAGAAAATGAATACAACATGCTCCGAAGGGAAATGATAGAATATTCCCTAAAACGACTAAGGCTTGACTTTCCTTGAACCTTCGCATTGTCAAACCACTGTGCATTGATGAGTTGGTGAAACGGTACACAAATCCACCATTTTCAAATGATCCAACTCTACAGCATACATTGCCCTTCTTGAAGTAAACGTTAAGATCAAGTCGAGCGGACCCTTATGTTTCGATTCGCAAACCCTTGTTAGTGTTTTGGGTTGCCGCATGGAGTCCTAGAATAAACCAAAGGGACGAGCCCACTGCCGAAACTAATAAATTTTTTTTTCTGTACCAGAACTTATGCTAGTATTGATCTTAAGTCAAAACCTTAAACGAAGCACTTTTAAGGGTGTTTAAAACCGCACTTTACCGGCACCCGGCTCTTAAGGTAGGCATTACCTTATTTCTTCTCAGGATGGTGTTTTTGGAAGCACTGAACATGGTGGATTACATACTGCAGAGCTGAGAGTATACCTCTGGAACAAATCGCACGCGTTCCTGAGTGCAGTGTCCCACCTCGTTTCGATCAACGACTTCACAAGCCACTTCGGTTCAGCAAACTTTTACGGGTGTGGGTCATGATGCGGCAAAATGGGGCGGCGTCTTCCCGCCCTTCGGCGCCTACTCGTCCCCACTCACATTCAAATTTGCATGGGCAAGTATGGTGAATTCGCGCGCAGGTTAGTGCGAGTTGGTCCTGAAGGGCAGGACGAGGGATTGATTGAACCAATCGCAGACGCAGTGCCCACCCACCTTTGCCGCATCTTGACCCACACCCAACTTTTACAGAGTCCGTCTCGAAAAACGGGTTTAAAGGCCCTTTTGAGATAGTTTATTTATCCCTTCTGATATATTTTATGCATATCTCTGGAGTCAGCGTGTCGAGGAGATCCACAGTCTGCCAGTATCCCAAACACGAAAACGAGGTGAGATACTGCATTTAAGTTCACAGCCTCTGATGAAGGCGACTACACCAAACTTATACCCTCAATGCCACAGAGAAATACAAAACATTGCGAGATTAAAGAAGGAATACGTGGTAGCTGATCACAAAAAGAAAGAAGGAAAAATCAGTAAAGCTACTAATAAAAACCACTATAGGAATAAAATGAACATACCATCTAACACTACAGCGCCAAATGTCTTCTCCAAAACATCAACAGATTTCTTCAACTTCCTTCTGAACGTCATCTGGCTAAGAGAATCGAAGCCCAGAAAATAAACGTTCAGGCCCGAACCATCCGGACTAGGTTTCGACCCGCTTTTCAGAAGGTCTTCATCCTTCTTCCTCACGACGCTCATCAGAATACCTTCCCTCAAAACAAAATAACCCGCAAGAATACCACATTTAGTACATGTAAAATATCAAAAACTTACCAAGTATGGGATCCATCTACACACTTGACGGTGGCGAAATCTGACAACATGGGTTTACCGCTAGGCAATGAATCGAAAGATACATACTTATTCGCCGTGTCGTTTTTCCTCGTTACATAGTGCCCCTTACATTTCGCACTTGTTCTGAAACAGTCAAGCTATAAAATGGATTGCAAGAAATGAACAGTTCCAATTATAACTCCATAGTATAGTCTGTTTCATGCGCGACGATAGTTGAGTATCCGTGCAGATAATGTGCTTTTCTCTAGTTCCTCTCCAATTGCTGTACACCTTCTGGCGTTCTTTTCCTCTCTGCTGTCTTCCCAGCTATCGTCGCTGGTGGAATGCACTATATCCTGTCATACTGGTAGACTATCGTTTTTGTTTCTTTTTTTGTTCCATATCATCCAGACATATTATGGAAAATCCTAGTAATTGCCAGAACAATTCACACCGCTGGGAACAAAAGCAAAAATGGCGGATTACTGAAAACGCACTAGCGCTTCAAGAACTGAAGAATACTACTTAGGGTAATTGTTTCACCAGGTATTTTTGATGAGATCAACCCAATGAAAGCAAATAAACAATACCTGTTTGCAATATATTGTACATTGCTATTGTCGTCTATGTACACCCAATTCTTAGGATTTTTAAAACACTCGAGAGGCTTCGCCTTAGAGAAGAAGCTCTTCACTTCCGCTCCATTAATATCTAGCTTTGGTATGCGACATTTCTGAAAAAAAAATTTCCACACATATAACTAGAAATAAAACGAAGGGAAGACTGCTGCCTATTACAAAGTAACTTATCGTTAGACGTCTCTGACAACCGATATTTCAACGGCTGTAATTAAACGGCTCTAGTAATTACGAGGTGACACCACTACGAGCGAGATATCCGTTATTTTGTCAGCAATAAGAACATAGGATTTCTCAACTGAGACTCTGCACAAAGAGAACATGCATGCAAAATGAACTGGCATGGCTTCGAGCCGAAACTGCCAACACGTCTGGTAGGAAATCATGAACGGCACTCTTGGTGAGCCCTGATATGCACACACGCACCTGTCCCTGCAAACTATCGGCGGCTGCACCAGCTGGCTTCTCTCCACCCCCATGAGAACCTCTCTCAGCATCTTGTCCAGTAACTATCACTTTGAATCCGAGCTGAAACAAAATAGATTACATTGCTTTGGTTGACCTGGAGCTATTCAACTCGCCTCCGTCTCCTCGGAGCTGATGTGGGATGACACCTTCGAGTTCTCTTTATTTACTGGCCTTCCATGTTCATCATATGAAGCATATTCATTGCAAATAAATATAAATGCAATCGTAACTACAGCGATGACAGCCAACTGCCGTATCCGGAAAATGCCAATCATTGCACCCGAAGTTTGGCCCGTATTTGGCGAATCGCCTGTAACGAGGAAATGAAAACCATCCTATCCGCATACGATTCGGGGCTGATGCACAATTGCTTGCACATGACCAATTAAGAATTTCTCTAGGTCAGATAAGAGCGATTAGATAACGATGGGAAGTGCCATAAATGTGAAATAGGCCGGAGAAACACTCAAGAAAAAGCAGCATCTCACAGTTACACAATGATTAAGAACAATAAAGAACAACACAGCAATCCACCCACATGTGGCACAGACTTGGGCGTTATTCTGGATGCGTCATTGAACACAAAAATGGCAGCATTTACTGCAAAAGAAGACAGTTTGATGAATTGGACATGTGGGCGAATGAACAGTTGCGAAAAGGAAGAGTTGGATCATGTTAGCATACATAGAAAAGGTAACAGAATCCACAGTGAAACAAAATTATTTTTTAAAAAACGTGTTTCAAAGTCATGGAGCGGAGAGACACCTCCACTTGCCATAACAATTTCAGAGTGAAAAACATCTCCCATGTGGCGTATTCAGAGCTCACGGCCAAAAGTCTCAAAAAAAAAAAAAAGACATGAATGCTAACGATGGAGCACCATAGGTCAGGGTGAAGCGTGTATTGATAAGTTATCAAGAGAGGGTCGCATGGGGGTGGGTAAAAAAAAGGGAGCGTAAGGGAGTGCCATATTCGCTGGCCACATTTGCGCACACATCCTAACAGTCCTGCTCATTCCTAGAAGCCGCCCGAGAGTCATTCTATGGGGCCTACCCCATTTGTGCACTACTTCCGATATTCCCAACAACGAAAACAAAGAAAAAACTACCTGCTTCCAATATATCGCACATGATTGGTATCATCTAAGTACAGCCAGTTTAATGGATTTTTATCGCAATCGAGTGGTTTTTCTTTGAAGAAAAACTTTTTTTGTTTCCGGAACATCCATGTCCAGTTCGGGTATGCGACATATCTGAAAAAAGATATTCACATTGTTGTGAAAAAAATCAACGGATGACGCTCACTTGTCCTTGATCAGAAACAACTGGTCGAAGCGATCTTCTCCTGCGAGTCTCCGAACCTCTGTCAGCATCTTGTCCGGTTACAATGACTTTGAAGTCAAATTATAAAGAATCAGGTAACTTGCATCCAAAGGCATCGAATCCGTCAGTCAACTCACGTCCTGTTTCTGGGAACGGCGGTAGTTGGGATCATTCCGCAAAGATTGGCCAGTATAGACAAAATTAAGACATAGGGGAATGAGAACAACAATCGTTAATAGGTGGGCTCGTAAGAACCTTTTCAAGGTGGTCAGTCCTGAACCAAGCCTCATCCCGATCCTGAAAAAAGACATATCGAAAACGATTCCGTCAGTAACGCTTTCCATGGAGAAGAAAGAGTCCAAAAACTGCAAGAACCCACTCTCGATTCTACCGGTTCATTTTATCTACACTATTCAGCCGAGAAATTTCTTTCTTTTTTAATGCAAGTGGAAAAAATTCTATAACTACGATAGGAATGCAATGTTTGGAAGTGTAGAAGGACAGTAAAGAGCAGCAAATGGTAGCCAAATGTTGGTAAAGTAATT
Source organism: Ancylostoma ceylanicum (assembly GCA_000688135.1). NCBI lineage: Eukaryota > Metazoa > Nematoda > Chromadorea > Rhabditida > Ancylostomatidae > Ancylostoma > Ancylostoma ceylanicum. The sequence continues at coordinate 221,750 of JARK01001650.1, forward strand.
TTCACTGACCATTCAGTAACAATCAGGGCCCGTATTCAAGAACGTACTCGGAAAAGTTGTGGCTTACCAACAATTTCATAGTGGACGAGTTTTCGGGATGAAAATGGGTATACTGTGGTGTGGCGAATCGTCTCAGTTATTAATTACAGGTGGCAGTAAAAGTGGCAGGATATGCCGCACATCGGTCGAGGAACTCGTCCACACTAGGAGAGCTGGAAGCTCGGATCCCCCCCCCCCCCCCCAAAAA
>JARK01001650.1:222158-244207 GCA_000688135.1 Ancylostoma ceylanicum
CCCCCCCCCCCCCCTATAAAAAGTTCATGAATTCGGGCATAGATGGAGAAAAGACAGTGGTGGCCAGATTTCTAGCAGACCCATGGTTTTCCACGACATAATCTTCCACACATGGCCCAAGCATGAGCAAATGGAGCCGAGTTTGCGTATGTGTCGTGGATCTGTCGAGGCTTCTTTTCTGTTACCTAGTACGTCCACATAATTGTATAAAACTGGATCAAAAAAATTAATCTTCGAACCATTAAGTTTTTTTCTCAATTTTTTAAAAAATTTTACGCCTTTCAGTGTTTTTCTCGGATGGTATTGGAATCTTCTAACAACTCACCACTAGTCCCTTGCCAGAGAGTGAAAGATAGCTGGCAAAAAAAAAGGTCGCCATCATATAACTGTAGTAACGAAACTATTTTCAGTGAATTAACACCGAGCACGTGGCCAACTCAAGCATATAAACAGGTGAAGCAACTCTCAACACCAGCACAATAACATATCAATAAATCTTTATTATTCCTACAAATTATGCACATTTAATATGAATCCTATATATTAAGCATGTTGTACCCATAACACCGGTAACAAAATTTTCAAAAAATAAATTAGCTATTCTTACAACTTAAGTAAGAGACAGTCGTAGCACACTGTAAAAAAGGTATATGAATGGAGATGTTTGAACGAAGTCAGGTGGCAATACTGGGACGGAAGAAGGCAAGGAAATGGCCATCGAATAAAGCTATTATATCTACAATAAAAACTCTACACATACAAAAAACTGTGCGGGTAAAAAAAGGAGGAAATCAACAACAATGGAATATTATGACAGAGAAATAGGAATTTCAGGCACAGCCCCATATATGTACGTGCGGTTTTTTTTTTGGGAAGGATCACATTGTAAACATATGTGAATGAGAACATAATTTAATTCAATATATTACTGTGGAGGCTAAGTATGATAGAATGAGTCTATGAAGTGCGAGCGACACCAGTATCACTCATTTAAAAAATCACCTACTACACTTAAGTTACATTCATACCTATGCCAGAATCGATAATCAGACCTTGTCATGGCAAACGCAAAACGTTGCGAGGAAATAGTTTTGGTTTATGATACAGTGTGGAGCATCACCAAATTTATTGGGATGACTGATTGAACTTAGATCAATATGAACTTCTTTCGTGATGAAGTTGTAGAACAGGGTTACCTGAAAATGGCGGAATAACCACTGAGCAGGGTTAGCAAGACCAACAAGTAGATAAGAGCATAGAAAAAAAAACTCGATATCCAGAACAAGAGGTCTTTATAAAAAAGGATGAACACAAGTAGGCACTGTTAAATGGAAACCTCCCATGAATTATTAAATGAGACGAGCCGACAGACAGCGCGTCTATCACTACATGAATCAAGCACAAACCGAAATAAATAAATAAAAATAAACATGATCACCCTAGGCATAGCAAAAACTTTTTTAAGATTGAACAGAGATGGGCCCACCTCATAAATCGCATTGCCAGGAGTCGTGCGAAGCTTGATTTGATAGTGTGCAAAAGCAGTCTTTGTGTTTCCACTCAAATCAGGCACAAATCCATCTTTATCCTTCACATTCTTGTATTTCAGCAGCCCCTCATTCGGAACAAGCCTAAAAATAGCTCTTTTGGGGTGTGAGGAACTGGTAGCGTAGTTGAAAGCTCTCACTTTTTCGCATCAAGGAGCTCTTTCAACGAAAGCTTCGCACAAAGATGAAGCACATCCTTTAACTGCTTGTTGATGACTCCCACAATAGCTAACGCCAGCTGCTGTGAAATCTCCTTATCTTCGGCTGTTCCCATTGCATCCTGCCAGTTGAGGCAAGTGCACCAGTGGGCATCCACACCAGCCTGAAATGAACGTAATATTGAACCGCTCAAACATCAATGAACTTATTCCATTGAAAATGCACCAGAGAGGGAAAGAACCCTTGAAAAGATAAAAACTGTTGTTGCTCTTATCATAAATATAACAATCACAACTTTTTGAAAATTCATGGGAACTTCCGACTAGGTAGCGTTTTTTTTAGTGACTGCAGTAAGTCGACACAACTAGCCCAGTAATCTACCAGGTTAATTATAAGACTATAACACAGAGACAAAATAAATCGGATAAGAACCAACCTGCGCACAAGTTCGATCATCAGGAATAGGTCTAAAAAGTGACAGTGAACGCTTGCTTGTGTCCTGCACGGTGGTTAGGTCCTTTGGAATGTGCAGTATATCCATAAGGGTTGCATGGATATCAAAAGGTGTCGTCAGCCTGCAAAACAAATAGTGTTAAACAGTTTGAGCGGTTAAAAATCCAGAGCTTACCTGTCTTTGTTCTTCATAAGATTCGCGTACATCTTCATCCCGTGTTCAGTGTGACGGAATTTTTTAGGCAACGAAATTGCAAAGAACGGTAGTCGCTGGAAATTGGTGAAAATTCATTTTAGGACAACCTATGTAACTCTCAACTGAAAATGCATCGCAGCAACCTCTTCCAGCTGTCCTTGATGTGTTTCACGCAGTTTCGCAAAACGATGGCCATGGTCCGCCATCACAATGACTAAGGCATCATCCAGTTCCCCTGAAGGAAGGAAAAATGATAAGCAAGAAAATAGGATAAAAAGGAAAACGCTGAAACTAGAGATGAAAGGGTCAACAGGAGAAAGGCGACAAAAACAAACCTTTTTTCCGCTTTTAACAAATCAACCGAAAACCAAATTAAATATGAAAGTCTACTACATGAAAATAACAACCCCTAAAATGATCCACTCACCGCTTTTGTGCATTTCTAATAGCGTATTGGCAAGATCTTCGTCCTCGACCTCTACTAAATTTATATCATCATGGGAAAGTAATCCCTGATGCATCAGTAGGAACCGTGGAACATCCTTATAAACCTGCATAAACTCCCGAGAGTAGCGGAACCAAGTCTGAAAAAAACTGTTGCTTATTCTGTTGCTATTCTGTCTATTGTTTATTATGCCAAAAGAAAAAAAAACTAAAGATTTAAAGAGAACAGCGAATACAAACTCTAACCTTATGAAGTGGTTCTGAACCGAGGCAATTCCCACCAATCTTCTCATACTCCTTGAAAATAGTCCGAAGATAGTGGTCAGTTGGCTGATTTCGGAACCCTTTCAGGCGATAGGTGAAGGTCCCTAGAAGATTTACCCAAGCAGTGACAATTTTCAAGGCTCCGGATACATATTGACGGCATCTAGCAACAAACAAAAGAAATTATAAGGATGAAATCACTAATGAAAGGTGGAAATATTGATACACTCTGCAAATCACCTCCACTCACGAAGTACTCCCTTCCTGTGCTAATTTAAACAAGAAATCTAATGTAAAACATGCCTAGTTGCGAATGAAACTAACCTATAGCAAACGCGTCCTCTCCATATAGTGTCACATATCCAGCAGATGAAAAGTTCGACCAGATAAACGGGTAAACATCATCCACATAATTTGCATGCCGAAATCGCTTCCTAACAACAAAACAAAATAGGCGAATGGTGATCATATGAGTATTTTGAGCTGCAAGCGCTATAGTCGAAGCTTTATATGTAGCTAGAAATGACGTATCCATCAGCTGATATGTGAAAAGGAAGGAATAAATAAATAAAGAAATATTTTGAGCAAGGATACAATTCTATAAAAAGAACACCATGAACCTTTCGAATATGTAACAAAAACAATGAAAACCATGCAGGTAGAAGTTTTTAGCAAAACAAAGGTGCCAGTCTCAAAGGAAACCCACCTTGTTAGGGGAAGTTCTTCTTCCGTTGACGCTGTCAGAATTGGTATAAAAGCTTGAGGTGTTCCATCACCAACAATATTATAGCCTTAATCAAACTTTCAAGGAAGTGAATACAACATACCCAAGAAAATTAATATGTATTACAGTGGGCGTCAATCCGTCTGCGGCCCCGAAAAGAACGCGGCGCGACCGCGCCGCTCACGCTAGGATCGTCGCCGCAGTGGTATATCTGGGTTTTCTTGATAGATGTTCATCACATTTGATGATAACTAATAAGAAAACTAACTAACTATCAAGAAAACCCCATAATTTGATGTTCTGGAGACGATTCTCGCTCGAGCGGCGCGGTCGCGCCGCGTTCTTTCCGAGGCCGTAGACGGGTCACCGCCATTGACGTCCACTGTATATTCATTAGAACAACTCAGGCTACTGAATTCCAAAAATCCCAAAGCGAGGAATAATCAGTGAAGCCCCTGATGGAAACCACTATAGGGAAGAGATGAACATACCATCTAATACTACAGCATCAAGTGTCTTCTCCAGAACAACAACAGATTTCGGCATTTTCCTTCTGAACGACATTTGGCTAAGAGAATCGAAGCCCAGGAAGTATACATTCAGGCCCGAACCGTCCGGACTAGGTTTCGACCCGCTTTTCAGAAGATCTTCATCTTTCTTTCGCACAACGCTCATCAGAATACCTTCCCTCAAATCAAAGTAATTCGCAAAAACCTAACACATAGTAGATGAATAATATTGAACACTCACCAAGTGCGGGGTCCATCTACACATTTGACGGTGGCGAAATCTGACAACATGGGTTTACCGCTAGGCAATGAATCGAAAGATACATACTCATTAGCCTGGTCGTTTTTCCGCGTTACATAAAACCCTTTACATTTCGCATTTTTCCTGAAACAATCAAGCTATAGAATGGATAGTAAGGAATAGATACTTCCAATTATAACTCCACAGCATCCTGTCATACTGACAGACTATCGTTTTTGTTCCCATTTTTTTTTGTTCCTTGTCATCCAAACACAATATGGAAAACCATGATAATTGCCAGAACAATTCACAACGCTGGTAACAAAAGCAAAAATGGCGGACTATTAAAAACGTACTATCTCGTCAAAAATCGAAAACTACTAATTAGAGTCATTGTTTCGCCCGGTATTTTTACTTGTGTTAGATCAACTCAATGAAGGTGCATAAAATACCTGTTTGCAATATACTGTACATTGTTATTGTCGTCTATGTACACCCAATTCTTAGGATTTTTAAAACACTCGAGAGGCTTCGTCTTGAAGAAGAAGCTCTTCACTTCCGCACCATTGATATCTAGCTTTGGTATGCGACATTTCTGGAAAGACTTCCACTTATAAAACTGGAAATAAGACGAAGAAAAGGCTACTGCCTAGCAAAAAGTAGCTCAGACTGCAAGGAAATCATGAACGGCACTCTTGGTGAGCCCTGATATGCACACACGCACCTGTCCCTGCAAACTATCGGCGGCTGCGCCAGCTGGTTTCTCTTCACCCCCATGAGAACCTCTCTCAGCATCTTGTCCAGAAATTATCACTTTGAATCCGAGCTGAAATAAAATACTTTAGATTAGATTACTTTGATTCAGCTGTTCATATAAAGCTATTCAACTCGCCTCCGTCTCCTCGGAGCTGACGTGGGATGATACCTTCGAATTCTCCTTATTTACTGACCTTCCTTGTTCATCATGTATAGTATATGCATTGTAAATAAATATAAATGTTATCGTAACTATAGCAATAATAGTCAACTGTCGTATCCGAAAAATGCCAATCATTGCACCCAAAGTTTGGCCCGTATTTGACGAATCGCCTATAACGAAGAAATAAACCATCCTGTCCGCAAGCGATTTGGGAGTGGTGCAGAATCGTTTACACACGACCGTAAAAATTTATTTGGGACTTGACGAAATAATTATGAGAAGTGCCATAAATGTAAAACAGACTGCGGGAACACTCGAGGGAAACAGCATCTCACTGCTGGACGCTGAGAAAGAAGATTAAAGAAAACTGCTGTTCTAGACAAGCATTACAACAAAACAATTCAGCACATGTGGCTCAGACATGGGCGTTATTCTGCATGCGTCACTGAACACAAAAACAGCGCCAATTACGGTAAATGAAGATTGTTTGCTGAATTGGACGTATGGATGGATGAACAGCTGCGCAAAAGCAAACTTGGATCATGTTAACATGCACTGTGAAAAGTGAATGGAATACAGTAGCCTGGAACATGAAAGCTAACGATAAGAGAAATGGCAATGGAATCCGCAGCAGAGCAAAGTATATTCAAGAATCTTCAGAGATGATGCTAAACTTAGCGCACTTGAGTGAATAGGAAAATGCTGCCCTCAATTCAAAATTCTGCTACTAGTGGATTAGTTCACTTTTCAGGGTGAGCGAGAACTGAGTCCTCCTCTGGATCATAGAGCCGAAGGACGCCTCCATTTGCCAAACGGTTTCATAGTCAAAAACACTTCACACGTGGCGTATTTAAAGCTCATGCCCAAACCATAAAAATAAAAAGACCAGAATGCTAACGATGGAGCACCATAAGAGGCAAAATATGCATGAATATCCATCAAAATTTGCAAGCAATGGTGAAAGATTCTTTGACCATCAAAAAAGAAGCACTATGGGTATACTGATATTGACAAACACAAGCCGATTCAAAACGAGTCAGCGGAGAAAATACTTCACCACATCAACGACGAGAACAATATAAAAACTAGCGCCACTAAATACCAAGAAAATAGCTACTATGCGCACGTCGGATGTGGTGAGGAAGAGCATGCTGGAAGGCAGAATCAATGGCCCTCTTCGCATGGCAACCAGCACGGTAACAACGTAATATGGAGGATGACATTTGATCTTTGATTGGATATATTGGATATATGCCATTGGATATATGCCCCAAATATCCAATGGATACATTGGATATATGCCCCAAAAATCCGATGCAGGCTATTCTGCGCACTCTTTATGGAGTGAAAATACCAGTTCGCAAGGTTTTTGACTCTCCAGCAATCACATTTGCTCATGAAATGTGTTTTGACGAGATCAAAAGCTTATGAAAAAGTCTATGATCAACAAAGGAACGAGATTCTTTTCAAAATGAAGTCATACCGACAATAGACTTTCATTCAAGCCTGTACTAAGCATAAATAGCCATCAAAGCAAAAGTACAAGTACGATCTGAAGCAAGATATATACAACTTTTATGAAGAGTAAGATTCTTAGATGAAGAAAATGTAGGAAACTTCCGTTTCTGTGTTCTACTAACAGATTAAAATAATTTAAACAATCTATTTGTTGGAAGCCTAACGATTTCACAAAAAGAAGAAAATCACAACCATACACCATAAAGTCAAAATGAAAACACAAATTGGCTTTCTGCGACTGTAACAATGAAAACTGCAGACATTCTGAACAATCGATTCACGGAAGGAAAGCGAAGCGTGCATAAATCATGATCGCAAACAGCTGAAAAAAAACGATACCCTGGTTCGGACAGGAGTCCGGAAACTACGGGTCAATAATATGGGAAGAACATTGAAAGCTGGATAGAAAGGGCTAAATAAGAAAAAGAGTTCTCCTTCTAAGGCTGCTAATCAGTGGTGGGACGCTGGAGGGGGTGGGCACCCCTAGAATGGGTCGCCGAATTTTCGAAATTACTTTACAGAATAAATAAAAACTTTGTACTAGTATATTTTTGTTCATTTTTATAATTAATTTAGACAATTTTTATTATTATTATTGTCATTGATATTTTTATTGATTTTGTTTCCCGCCCGGGTCCCCAAAACGGCGGAGACCCCAATTTTTCCCACCCCTCCCCCCTTCCGTCCACTTTCTGCGTCCGCTACTGCTGCTAACATTTTGAAATGGACCATGTCAAATACCAGATCTGTTCAATACAAATTCTAGGACCTACAGAGAGTGCAGTCCGGAGTATAGTTTAGAAAACCAATACATGGGATAGTTGTTGACCTGCCCCGCTCAGGTCCAAAAAGGTGTTGATAAGAGAAGCTACAGTCGATGAAATCGAAAAACTATGCACCTGTTTGCAATTCGCTATCATGTGTATAGCATTAAAACTCATTTGCACCTTCAATTGGCTTTTTTCAATGGGTTTGCGCTCGCATTCCTCGCGATTGATACAAACAAATGATTCATGAATGAGCACTTCCGCAAAATAACACAGGAACACATCGAAGAACAGAGATGTAGATGGTATTCAGGAAAAACCCAACATAAAAGCAATAGGAAGACGTACACATTTCCCAAGAATTTCTTTCAGAGAAAACAGTAAGGAAGCTTCTTTCATCCGAGTCCTGCCCGTTGAAATCGTTAAAACGAAGGCATAAATAAGTTTTGATGAGGATACGTTGATCCACTTATGCTTGATCACTTCGAGCACTTTGGCGAATGCTTCGAATGCCAAAAATTTCTCTGAAACTTCGTCTAGAGGGGTTATTTGGCATGCTGATCACGAATATCGTATTCATTTTGTACCGTAACCCCATTTTTACAGGGTTACGGTAGGGTAATCCAAGATACGGTACCTCATGTAATTCGCTCAAATTTCGCTCAAGGGGGTTATTTGAGGTGCTGATCACGAATATCAACATCATTTTGCATGCCACCTTCGTCTTCTCCTTGGAATTGGCATTTTCTCTGAATTTTCTACCGTATACCTACCGTATCCCTACAAAAATGGGGTTACGGTTTAAATTGAATGCGATATTCGTGATCAGCACCCCAAATAACCCCCGTAGACAAAAATTGAGGGGATTCTGTGAGATACCCTACTTACCCTAACCCTACCGTTACCCTACCCAGATGGGGTTACCATACAAAATCAATGTGATATTCGTGATCAGCATGCCAAACAACCCCTCTAGACGAAGTTTCAGAGAAATTTTTGATTTTGAGATTTTGGGGCAGAACAAGTGGAATAGTGCCCTAAGAAAATAAAAAAAAAACTGCGAACAAATCACATTTACGAAGAATTGCACGCGGAAGAATGCAATAATCACAGAAAATACGACTGATTCTCAGTCCTAACACCAATTCCCTATAAGATAATCAATGCGCACCATCAGGAGCACAAAAGAGCAATGAAATCCGGTCGGTGAACTCTGCAAACAGAATCGCGCACGCGCCAGCCTGCACGTCAAATGGGAGAGTTTGTCTGTAGTCGCACAAATATTCGCGTATAGACTCCCAAAAATACACTATCGGTCTTCTCAGACACTCGCAGCGGCCTGCCCGCGCACCCACTAGCGGCCTGCCGGTCATCCAGGCCGCCGACAGGCCGCTAAAAGGCCGCCGACAAGCCGCAGACGGCCCTCCGCTTCCCCAGTAATCACTGATCCTATCGATTAGTTCGAATGCTATTCATTAATGGTGGCTGATATTGTGATCAAATTATAGTTTGACGCTACCTAATACACATACTGGTTCCAGAAGTTTATTTATCGTTTACTAAGGCGACAAACATGGTTTAGAATTAGAACACAGCAGTAAATTACATGAGCATACGAATCACGCATTTGGGTCGTTTATAAGTACCACAAAACTGGCAAGATGTCACAACTAAATTGCATATATCAAATCTAGTAATGTTCTCATGAGTAATATAGCATAAAGAACGAGCATAAGTTGTCGCATCAAACACATACATAAAGGCGATTAGAACGAGGTTATGTACACACGAAAGCTTCAAAACTTAAATTGTACTGAAGCCCGTCAAAATTTGCATTGGTCCGTCACCCTTCGTGTCTTCTTCTTTGCTTTCGAGCTTTTGTAGTCGTCCATTTGAGCGTACGGGCATTTTCCGGATCTGGTACATACTAGAATACATACCTACACAAATCATTGCACAACAATCGTCACCAGGCCAAATTCATAGTTGTTCCTTATTTCTTTCCACAAAATGTAATTATCCTTTGTAAATCTCTTTCGCCTACTAGCCTACGTTGAGCAACCTTTCCTGTTCGTGTTTGCAAGTGCCTGCCCTGAAGACACATGAGGATGGCCCAGGTAATTTCCGAGATACTGGTTATGGCTAAAGTGACGTTACCGTAAAATGTCATCGCTCTCGTTTTTTCACCGATCCAGTGTGAGTTAGGAACTGATGGCTCCAGCAATGGTATGGATAGATGGGCCTTTCTAAATACCGAATGAACTAGTTGTTCGGTCTTTCAAGTATTTCCTCGAGACAAGCAACGAATAATGAAACAGCAAATTTCATAATGCTGACTTGTTCTTTAACTCACTTTTGTGTAGTAATCGTAAGTCCTCTTCCAGTTCATGTTTTCGAGAGGCCCCTGCAGAAACTTTTCGGAACTAAAGCATTAAAAGTTAAAGTAGCGAAAGTAGGAATACCAAAAAAGACGCCGCACGAAACTACGATAACCAATGAAACAACAAGCAATAAAAATAACAGAAAAGAAGTGTTGAAAGCGCAATCAGTCTTGCAAAGTATTATCTCTTGTTCTGCGCTTGTTGCCCTTAAAAGAAATGTCCGCGGGCAGTCCGCAGATGGCGTGGGGTGTGCGGGCAGGCCGCTCCTAGGCCACGCCCATAAATAAGGGCCGCCGACAGGCCGGTAAGGCCTTAACTGCCGCGCACAAGCCGCTGCGAGTGTCTGAGTTCATGCGTCTGCGCGTGACTCATTGTAGTACCGTTGGCGGTTACAGCCTTCATAGGAGCAAGTATCTCTTGTTCGCTTTGTGTTCCATTATCGATTAGTTCTCAAAACTCGTTTAAATTCCCGAAGTAGCTCGACAGACGGTCATTTTCCTACTGCACATCGATTTCCTTCAACCAATCTTCATAGCCACCTATTTTCGGTTAATTCCCCTTAATTTTTTTTCAATAGATCCTCATTATTTCTAATTTCAGAGCAGATCTTCGGCTTCGCCGTCGGCTTCAGGTGTTATAAACCCTTGTCGCTACGCGGTATGGTTGACAGACTTGGTGAGTTACCAGCCATTTAGTACTAACATCTGCTGCCTTAATAATCTTTCTTCACTCTTTTTTTCAGTGAACAGTGAAGTTAATGCTCGTCGGGTGGCAAATGTAGAGCAATGTTTTGGAAAAATGGCTAAACCACTCAATTTATTCGGAAGGGTGTTAGTCGGAGAGGGTGTACTGGTGAAGATGTGCAGGTACGGGAACTGTGGTTTTTTATGTTTTTGTCCACGGATTTCGTCGACGACTTCCGTAAAGACCCGTTTCGCTACTAATCTTTTCTCGTCTTCAATCCATAGATCTCAGTTTCATTTAATAACTACTGAGTTACTGTTTAGCTTGCTTTCGCTTCGTCTTCGTCCTGATTCTACCTCATTCCCTCCAGCGATGCTTCTTCTATTCGATTCTCTCCTTTCTTCAATTTCTTCCTGTTATTTCCAGAAAGAAGCCAAAGCAACGGCAGTTCTTCCTATTCAATGACATACTAGTCTATGGAAATATTGTCATATCTAAGAAGCGATACAACAAGCAACGAATCATTCCGTTAGAAAATGTTCAGCTAGAGGATCTCCCCGATGAAGGAGGTTGGTTCAGATTCTTTTTTGTTTGTGGTCACAACTTAAGGTCTAAGTACTGACTTTTCCTCATTTATGCTCTCTGCTTCCACTGTTTGTTCAGTCCATTCAGCCGATTAACCAACTATCAAATTTTCATGGTCAGAAAGATCAATATTCAGTATTTTTCTGAGTTAGGGGCTGCCTTATTGTTAGAAATCACTCTTCCTGCGGTCATGGTCAAAAGAGCAATTACCAGGTCTAAATTCTTCGAAAAAAAAAATCCAAATCTACTTTTTCCATTTCTTTGCCTCTGCGAAAAACTATCCCCCCGTATTATGCGGTTCATAGAACCCATGTTGTGATTTATCTCATCGCTTAACAGGCCCAATATTTTCGTAATAAATTGCCGTCATTCTTTGTTAGAAAATACGCTGTATAATAGTCATGTCAATTTCCTCCTTACATGAGTTGTTCACTCATATAATAAATGAAAATAAATACATAAATCTTGCAATTGTTCTAAGATTAGTTTTGATAGCCACTAGCTTGAAACCTGAATATCTCTATAACCAAAGCCATTTGAAGCCGAACCTCTGCCCAGATGTGGTCTAGTGGTCTTATATACCTGTGTCTTATATACCCTTGTTTCAACTGCGAGTCCATGTGCGCATCTCAAAAATATTTTGATTCTGCTTTCTTCATGTGTTTTGAATACGTTCTCGTTCCAGCAATGAAGAATGGTTGGATCGTTAAGACTCCTGAGAAATCGTTTGCTGTCTACGCGGCAACACCAACGGAGAAAAGGGAATGGATGTCACACATAGAACGTTGTGTTGCTGATTTGCTAGAAAAAGGTAAGCTTCTATGTGGAAATTGCATGCTGCACATATTTGCTAAGTTTTGATGGTTTTGTTAAATTTTGTTATATCGGTTTACGTGCTATTCTTGAAGAATCTCCGGGTTACATCAAAAACAACAACTTGGCAATTTTTCACCACTAGAATGATTTGCATTGATTTCATTATGTACCTGCTTCCCGAACTTCATTGGTTATCTTCTAACCCTTTTACGATTTAATACATACGTTCCCTACTGTATGTTTTTCTCTTTTTCGTTCAAAAGTAAAGCCTCATCTTTGCCTAAATTAACCACTTGAAATCGGATGTAAGGAGAAATGTTAGGTTACATCTCTGAACTGAAGAGCGGAGTTAATGTTTGGAACTGCTAAATGTTTGGGTTCGTCTTTCTGGTGAACGGAAATAGGATGTGCATCTGACATCTGCTTGTTGATTCTTTTTATGTTTCTCTTCAGTCAATCAGCGCAATCCTGAAAAAACAGCGTCATTGCTGTCAAAAGAACACTATAGGTTAATCCAGTACTTTTTCGAATATGTTTACAATTTCCTCCAGAAATTCTGATAACTAGATGATGACGCAAATCAATAAGATATCTGGAGTTAGTCTGAGCCAAAAATGCTCTTTCCGCGGTGAAAAAGTGAGTTCAATTGCAGGCAATAAACGACCTGCAAAAGAATATGCAGCGGTTTGGATTCCAGACGGAGAAGCAGCTCGATGCATGGCATGTGGACGCACACAGTTTAATCTTGTTCAGAGAAGAGTGCGTCTTCATATTTCTGTTGATAATCATCTGTTAATGCATCTTCCTAGCTCTAGAGGATTTCGTTGCCGGCTGCATGTGAATAACAGTGGTTTCAGCATCACTGCCGCGCATGTGGTCATGTGATTTGCGGCTCTTGTTCTACCCACACGTACCGCATCGACAGTTTGAACAAAAAACCAGTTCGAGTTTGTGATGCGGTGAGACATTCATGACTTCCTTCTTAAAATCAATCTTATGACTCAGCTCATTTTTTGGTTTTCCAGTGTTTCACGCGCCTAACCGGTGTGGTGAATAGCAGGCCTGTCAGTTCTACTAATGGAGCTCCTATTCCGAGAGAGGCTCCTCCTATACCGCCCCCTAGATCCTCGTTCAACGTCGAGGATCCTAGCGAGTCTTCCTCTGATACGGACGAAGAGACAGCACGAGACGACAGCAAAGTGAGCTTTATTCCTAATTTAATAGAAGATGCAAATTTTGCGGCGTTGTTGGGGTGGAGCTATTCACCTTAATCAGCAGAACGAATTTCGGTTACTTTGTACAGTTTTTCTTTGCTCTTGATGGATTGAGAGGTTAGAAGGTGCTTCATATTGTAGTGGTGGGTAGTTTGTTTATACTACTCCGTCTGTAAGTACTAAACAAGTGACTGTTTGGAAGAACCATTCCCGAGTGTTTGCCAGAAATTGTTGCGTGCTTAAGAATCTCTCTAGATTTCGCCTATTTTTGTGGATTTTCAATTTCTTTGAGAGTAAATCTGAACCAAAAATATTTATGCGCTCCACACATGTAGTAGAAGTCTTCAAGTTGTCTGCTCAATTTAGGGTGAATACAATTCAAGGTGCTCTTTCAGCTGTCACTTCATGACACTATTCGCTTTCACTGCACAGATTTCCCATAGATATTCTTCAATTTTCCATTTTTTCATGGATAGGTTCAAACTGTTTGCACTAGGCAGCTTCAATGCTGTTATGGTCGATTATTCAATGTAATCGATTTAACAATGTTCTTACGTAATCTCTTTTAATGATTTTATACCAGTGTTTGTAAGCTGGTTGGGTTTTAATATCAGTTTTTAAAACAAATGCTTGGTTTACCGAAACTAAATTGTTTCCATTGACATGCTAATGTTCTTGCTCATTTTGAGTTTTCAGCCGACATTCTATCGTGAGGAGGTCGCTCAGTAACGCCAACGATGAGGCAATGGTGTTTCCGGTATTCCAACGCTTTGGCTGTATTTATAGATCCCGTGGACTTGAAGGCGTTATCATGGCATTCTGATTTACAGATGATGTATATAGTCGATTAATTTACATAGGTATAATCTGCCAAAGTTATTTATGTTTGTATTCTATGGAACTTACCATCGACGCTTCTGCTGTCCATACTGTCCCGCTCATTTGAAAGTGTTCTTTTTTCTTGAGTTTTCCCCATTCCATCCAAATATTCTACTTTGCAGTATGGTGCGATCAAATTTAGTTTTTGACCATGGGAGCTTAATGTTCGTCATCGTAACTCCATGCGTATTGTCCTCAGTAATTTGCACAATTTGTGATACAGTCCCCAATTCTGTGATTTTCGTCCTTTTAGGGTTTGAGTGCTGTTTTGTAATGTCATATTATTGTGTGTATTTAAAAGTAAGATGCGTTTTAAGAAAAGATGGTGTTGCTTCAACAAATGTGTGATAACATTTGTTTCCGCATGATTTAATATTTGTTACAGAACTAATTATAAGTGTTTCGTAATCTCGCATATCTGTAGTACATGCATTGATTCATTAAAGTGTCTCATTTACCATTTATCTTCCTCTCGGGTCTTCTGAATCATTCAGGGCAAGGGGGAAAGAGAGCGTTTTCAAAAGCTAACGGCGATACGGGCTATGTATAGTCCTTCTCAAAAAGATAGACGGATTGCGCGTCTGCACCATCGCGGCGGGGCCCGAACGAGGGATGCGGAGAGAGCATGCACTAGTGAGAGGGTCGATTCAGGTCCCACCGCGATGGTGCAGTCGCAACACTAAGAAACCGCAACGCGCAATCCGTCTATCTTTTTGAGAAGGACTGTACTCTTGGCGATATTATAATTCTGATTCTCAAATTTGAATTCCTGTTGGCAGTTCGGATTCCATATACAGGGAACGTCAATCACGGCTGCCACTCCTGTGGAAGCTACAACCACGCGGCACGAACGAGAGCTGTGGATGTGGGTGTTGCCTCGCCCGTGCCGCGTGGCTGTTGCGTCCGCAGTAGTGGCAAGCGTGATTGACATTCCCTGTACAAGGAGGGATCTCGGTCCCGTTTGCGTCTTCTTCCAAGACGTCTGGAGTGCGAAATGTATTCTTGTGCTAGTGTGCTACACTAAAGAATGAATCGACGGGAGTCCTCTTGCTCAATTTTTCCACCACGCACATTTCTCCCACGGCGCTAAAAATAGCAAAATTATAAACATTAAGGCCGCCTTGGAGAGATCGATCATATCTTCTGCTGATAGCTTCCACCACTGCTTTCAGAGCGGTGTTGACGTCATGGAATTTTAGTCCATAACTCTGACAAGGAAAGTGCAAGAGGCCAGGCTGACAGATCGAAATGAAACCTATCTGGCTCGAATCCTTGCTTGACAAGGTCCTCCAGCATATGTTTCATTTTTGCCCAACGTACTAAAAAACAGATATGAGCGAGTGGTGAAGGTGCTGAACTGTTAGGCAGAGGGTTGAGGGTTCGGATCCCTTCATGTGTAACTGTTTTGCATTTTTGTTTTTTTATTCCTTCTGCGTTGTTGAAATAAGATTTGAAAGATTACAACATGAAACCCATAGTGGTCTAATGCAGGTGGCTGTGCGTTGGACTGGGTTCTGATTCGTGATTGTCCTCTACAATTCAAACTCAAAATCTTGTCAATAAGGATAGATATTATGTACTAATCCTTTAAAGGCAGAGGACCACCTCGTTTCTCACTTAGACGATATCAACATATCCTTGACCTCCTCGCCACGCTGATTCCAACAGTGCACAGCAATAGTCACAGAAGTGACACAAACCCTGTTTTTGGTAGGGTCAAAGTGCCCGCTTTTTGAGCAGGGGCGGATCCGCTCCAAAAAGCGGGTACTTGGTGCTAGCTGCCCGCCACGGCTGCAACGTCGGGTGAACACGTCTTGTCCTGTCCGAACGATGAGATCAACGGTGATACACGTCTTTGCACGTAAATTTGTTCCAGCAAACTGGTACAAACCCCCTCACGGAAAACGGGGTTTAGAGACCGTACTGGGACATTTCGAGTACATTGCCGGAATCAGCGCATCGAGGAGGTTCGGAATATGTTAATAACTCGAAAACGATATGAGGTGGCCCTCTGCCTTTAAAGTTAATTTCAATAACGAAGAAGGAATAAAAAACAAAAATGTAAAACGGGTACACATGACGGGATCCGAACCCTAGACCCTCTGCCTAATAGTTCAGCACCTTCACCACTCGCCCATATCTGTTTTTTTAGCACGTTGGGCAAAAATGAAAGCATGCTGGAGGACCTTGTCAAGCAAGGGTTCAAGCCAGATAGGTTTCATTCTAATCTGCCAGCCTGGCCTCTTGCACTTCCCTTGTGAGTACATATCTATGTAGTAGGCTGAATCATTGGGCTAACATTGTACTCTGGCTTTGTTTGGCATCCCCCTCCACATAAGTTGACATTATTCCATTTCCAAGACGCTGCGTTGTTATCGAGTTCGAATCCACAGTAGGATTGAGACAAATTTCAGCGAACGACTACTTTGATTCCCTTTCGAAAAAGCCAACAAAGCTGGATAAACCTGAATGAGAATGTAAAGATAGGGTGGCGGTCGTCCTGATCCGGTGCTGGCTCCTTCGCCGACGCCGCCTCGCAACCTCAGCACTCTTGCAAAGCGCGCTTGCTGCGCTGACTTGCTGGTTTTCTAACGTCCTGACGCGTTCTTTAACACGTTTGGACGGGGAACAAAGGTTAGAACAAATTAAAATACATGTGATACGCGTCAGAACATGTTAGAGTCAATAGATTATGTACTGCTGAAACCGTGTTGCTGCGGTGGTGGAGAGCGGCTGCGAGGAGGTGTCTGCGAAGGAAAAAGCTCTGAATTAAGATGACCGCAAGTGTACTCCAAAGTTCGTGACTCTAGAATCCGACATCGGTTTTGCAACAAACTAATAGCTCATAATCACTGTGAAATTCACGAATTTTGATCCTCATGCCCATACGGTTGTACATGGGCCGAATCGCGTACCAGCTGTTTTGAACAACCATGTGGCCGTATCGTCCTTGAACATGCAAACCTCGCTTCCCGCCCGTTCGCTGTCGTTCAAATTCCATGCAGAATTCATCTCTTATACTTTTCCTGTTAAATGCTAGAGTGGTTTTGAGGATTTTACTCAGCATCTTGCTTATGTATATAATGAAAAATTGTGACAATTGCGAGAATTGTCGTAGGCCTGTGCTTGGGAATATTACTGAAGTTGAAGCTTATACCTGTGCCTGAACCTATGCCAAAGCCTATACTTAGTTGCCCTTCCCTCTTCTCCGGACACCCATTTCCCCGTTAGCACTTCCTGAGAAGGCGCCCTAGTATTTCTCGCCATAAAATGATTTGAAATTTTTTTTCCTAACGAAATCCTCAATGAAAACATAGCGATTGAGATTCGCAGTTTTTTCTAGGAAAGAGTAATGCGATGCCAGGTTATACTTTGTATTAATGACTCAGAGGGTTGGACAATGCTAGATGTGTCCAACATTTGATTGGCCATAATTGCCATTGTCCTGCTAACCAGCCTCTGAATGTTTCATTAGGATTATCCAGGGTGAATGTGTTGGCACCCGTGTTAACGATGGGTAAATTTGTGGGCTATTAGCACGTTACCATAAGTAAACTCAGAAATGCATGGGTCCAGTGGGCAACCTTCGCACTAGCTCGCCTTTTGGTTCCGCGTTAGAGGGTTTCGAGCGTTCCCAAGAATTCCAATAAGTGCAAGATGACGAGTTTTGTTGGTGTCTGATTGCTAAGCGCCAGATGTTGACAGCCCCTCTCGCAGAATGTTCGCTTCCTTTCAAGTTTGTGCATTTTTTTGATGTTCTTTCGACGTAACTTCTTCTCTGAACTGCTCTTTCTCTCTTTCTCTTTCTCAACAGATAAGTGAGCATCGTTGTATCGGTTAATCGAGGCTACCGAGCCCGTTCATCATCACCTGTGTAGACAAGTTAAGAAAGGAAGGTGGAGAGAGCGGTGCGCCACGTTGCATGTGGAGCAGCTGGTTTTGCGGGCCTCGATTACTGAAATTTCCTGCTGTACTCCCTTCACAGTACCCTTTGCCTTGATAATGACCTAGTCCATAAGTGCTGCCTTTAATAATAGTTGATTTCAGTATATGCATTAATAGTCCTACAGTGAACTCCAAACGGCTGTAGACAAGGCGCCTGGCTGTGGTGCGGCGTTCTTGGGCAGAGACGCAGGGGCTGTGCATGCTGGTTCTGGTGTCTCTGCCCAAGAATGCCGCCCCGCTATCCCACTGCTTGTCTACGGACCTTTGGAGTTCACTGTACTTGCTTTTCTTTTTGTGCCACCAATGTTCTAAACGATTCTAGGGCTGTGTCCTTTTTCAGAATTGTCCACCTACAAATGGCCCTGTTCAGTTATATTGACGAGGAAAATCATCTAAGGTGCGTATATGGAGAGAACCTCCAAAGGATTTTTTTTTGTTCCAAGTTAAAGTCAAGATCAGCTGACTTCGAATAATCTTACCCTGCACTTCAAGCGATTTAATTGCAGAGGCCCGTTTGAAGGTGTCCAAATGCATTATTGGTATTTACAAGGTTATCTGCAGCCATCTCTACGAATATTTATGCATCAAGGACTGTTTGGTCGTCCAACTTCGCTAGGTAACCTCCAATTGACTTTTCTTCCCACTGGTAAGAGCCCTGGTAAAATTATACCCATAGCTTTTCAGAGGAGTTGATGGAGAAAAATGGCACGTCAAACCCGTTCTATGACACAACAGAGGTAGGGAAGGATTTGTCGTTGGAAAACGTCTAGGTTAATAAATGTTCAGAGTACTAAAATTGAAGATAACCCTTGCCTCAAGCCGACGTCCTCATCTCCGAACTCCTTTTACCCATTTTTGACAGGAAATTCTTCTGAAGAGTTAGATGGAGATAAATTAAGCGGTAAATTTTTTTTATTCCTGTACTGTTGTTGGCGTTGTTTACATAGCTTTCTATTATGTTCCAGTAGCAACCGTAGAGGAATGCTCCGCTAGGTTGCAACTCGTCAAGTCTAAATATAATATAAAACACATGAATGGAGTCCTTGAGAAGTTCGGAGCCACTGAGGTACGGTTTGGCTTACAGTAGTGCTTATTACTGATTCTTCTTGTCTATTTTATACACTTTATTGGAGTTCTTTTTCTTCAGAAAGCTCAGTGTTCACTGTGCGGCAGAAATTATTATGGTATCATCATGCTTGAACATTGCTTAGGCAAAGAACATATTCAGAAGGTGAGATTTGCGAGTTATTCTTGCTGCTGCTGTCGAAATTCCATCTATTTCCGGTGTATAACAATGGTCGGTTCTTCTCTGAAGGAGATAAGATGAAGCTGTTGGAGATGCTAGACTCGATTGAACGCAACGCCACAGGTAAGCTGGAGATTTTTCTCGCATCGAAGTGGGTGATTGTCCTTTTTTTGGAGAGGAGGGAATTCAGGAAAGTTTTTTTTCCATGTAGATGACATACCCACAACAGCATTTGTGCATTTTGGCGCCGTATTCTGGAAATAAAGGGAACATCACTCATTATTGCACATCTCACAATGGGGCAGCGCTCAGTAGTTAACCCATGTTGATACGCGCTCATCCAAGCGTTGATCCTGTAATGGTTAGAGATTATTAGCGTGGGTTAACGAGTGCAATGGGGCTGTCTCCATCGGAAGGTATGCGATAACGATTCACGTCCTCTGTTCCTGTATCCTAAATACAATTCGCAAACAACATATGAGTAATAGACTAATCACCGGTGACTTCTTAAGTGTTCTGGAGTGAACTGAATTTTTTAAAGCAAAAGATGTCTTTGCCAAAAGTGCTCCTAAACTGAAGGAGGAAGAACATTCGCAGTCGGAAGTCGTCATTGAGAAGGATGCTAAAGCAACAGAAACAAGTCCGACATTCTCTCCAAGTCTGGTGGTCGCACCTGAAAAGACTGTCACACCAGCTGCAACAATCTCGACGAGTTCTTCACGTAAGTAGATCCGACCACTCATTTACTTTTTTGGACTGCTGCTACACTTTACGAAAATAGCACTGCGTGTCGTTATTGCTCAGACAACATCGATTTTGATCCATATCGATTATCGCTGGCTCATGCAGCAGCGGTGCTAGCGATGCTTCGCTCAAAATCGGAAGGTGTCGCAGCTGTTTGAACTGATGTTGTAGGCGACGGCGACGCAGGATACTATACTCCGCATGGAGTGTGGCGGCAGCCGTGGCTGCTTCCACAGTTTATTAAACACAGTCAACATGCCCGCACTTCAGTTTCTGCTTGTTTGCATGAAGTTTAATCTTTTTCTCTGTCAAAAAGTGCGAGAATCACTGCCACTCGCGTAGATCAATTTCATGGTGCTGGATGAGAGTGTTGACATGAGCTGAAGTTGTTTTTAAGATGCAGATGACTTCTCAAAAAGTGCCTATAACGTGAAGGAGGAAAAGTGCTCACCGCATGAAGTCGTACCTGAAAAGGATGTTGAAACAACAGCTTCCTCAATCTCTTCAGGTCTAGAGGTTGTACCTGAAAGAGCTTTTGGAGCAGATGTAACGAAAGTAAGAAGTCCTTCACGTAAGTGATTTGCTTATTAACTGTTTTCGTTGCTCTACCGTTGTATTTGTGTGGTGTAATGCATCCTGCGTCGACCTCACTGAGGGGACATGGATTTGAATAGCATCATGACGTCAGCGATGTCGATAGGTAAAAGAATCGATCAAAAAATAGCAACAGCCATTGGTTCTGTATGTCGTGACGAGTTTTCCGTGAAGAAAAGGCCTTGTAGTGGAAGAAAGTGCTGAGAAGGTAAGAGAAGGAGACGTTACCACTGCGCTGCCTGCTGCGAATTACGGGAATCACAGGCCTACAGGTGATTCTGAACGTTGACGTGTCCGTGTCACTAACAGTGCGTCTTTACTTATCACTTAGATTTTTGAAAGTGATACTTTTATTCGTGTTGTTTTCAAGAAAATAGCTTGCTGAAACAAGAATGCCAATTTTTCGATTTAGAGTTTGCTCGAAAAGTTTTATCGAAATTGCCTCAAAACATGCCCTCGAATTCCTGAGACTTCTTTTTATAGAACCTTCTCCCATTTGCATCTACTCTGCTCAGCGACGGGAAAAAAGGTTGAGATCGTTGACGGAATACCCGCCATCTCCAAGGCCAAGCCCACGAACTCAGACCAGCGACGTGTTCGTTGCGCAGGGCGTATACGTCGATGTACGTCAGGGTTTTCAGAACAATCTTTACCGCAGAGCATCATGTGAGGAGTCTTTGTTTCGGCCTTGTGCCACAGGAGAGAGACGTCAGTCGAAGTGTCGTATCATGTAACTGTATGTCCATGATTTTTTTGCTAGTTGCTTCTGTTTTAAGCTAATTTGTTACTGGTTCTTGCCCTACGGTTAGTAGTTGTAAAAGAATAGTAATGTGTATGCAGCTTGGCTTCATCCCCACCAGCTGCCTAGTTCCCTACGCCGCTAACCCATGAAATTTTACTTCTCATACCATTCGGTCAAGGTCGGGTGTTCGTTTCAAGCCGCCACCGTCTCACTAATACGGTTTACTTGAGTGCATTGATGTATCAGTTGGGTGGCTTGTGGGTTCAACAAAGAATTAACGGAGAGGTTTCCTGAGCTATGTTTTTATCGAAAATTTTCATCATTTTTTTGTGAAATAAATTGTTTGAAGCTGGTTTCGGATGTCCCCTTATCTGGTGGGGATTTCTCCATCTAGTCATATCGCTGTAATTGATCTAATGTTTTACCAGTTCTGGAGCGGCGGGCGCAGAAATTCCCTGGGTGGAGAGGGGGGGGGGAT
>JARK01001651.1:0-64646 GCA_000688135.1 Ancylostoma ceylanicum
ACACACACACACACACACACACACACACACACACACACACACACACATGAATTGCCAATTAATAGATAGTAGATATTTGCATACTCCACTTCACTGCGATCACTTTAATACTCCATATGGGTGTGATCGGTGCTGGTGGAGCGGACCACAATTTTTTTTTCATTCTTGCGAAAGTACAAAGTTTGGACCGCTATAAAAAGGGAAAGCAAGCGGCCTATGGCAGATCAAGCATAGATCATGAAGGGAAAGTTGTTTTGATGCCTGCTAAACACTGAAAACGCCACTGGCTAAGGTTTCTCACTAGTTACAAGCCTCTGAATACCACTTGCCGTGCAAAAAATTTTTCCCCTTTTTTCCATACTCACCAGAGCGACTTTTCTGACAGGTCATTTACTAGCGTATAAATCAAATACTGCAGCACAATTGCCTCTGGCGATTGTTCTAGGCTGTTCTGCAGAAAATCTTCTAAGGCCCCTTTTATTTTGATGTGAAAATGTACCAAACCTACAAAATGACCGCATTCTTCCTTCACCAATTTACGTTTGAACAGTAGATTTCATGCAGATATTCAGACTCGCAATCTTAAGAGCTTCCGAATGGTGATACGAACTGCCATTTTAGTCCACTCCCAACGATTCTGACGGTTTTCGATGGGTTAATCCGTCGGAAACGGATTTTGGGACAATAATTATTATTGTACGCCGGTATTGTACGCTAGCATGCACTCAGATTGCTTGGGGGTATCTCAATCATAGCAACTGTAGTCTCCAGTAGCGCTTGCCATTGCTGAATACAAGGGCCTACTTCCTCAAAGAAAAAAGAAACACAAATGATATTTCAAACGCAGCGCAGGTGTACTTTCGCCGACGGTGTGCGGTTTTCCGCCTTTCACTAAAATCTGTTGGTTTGAAGCCGTTGCTAGTTAACTGCTGTTTCCCGCGGTCTGATTTTCTCTCTTTTCTTTCGACAAATAGAGTCTGTGGAACATAAATTTTGAAGTAAATATAGAAAAACCAACATCTGTTGGTGTAATCTCGATGTAAGCGCAAGTCGGGTCATCGTAGCACTTTCGAGCGCACTCGAAACGACCGCTCAATTGATAACGTTCGATACGCGTAGCCATGAGTGCTTGACCTGTCACATTCTCGAGCGTGCAATCCTGAATTACTGTGGTTATTTCACCAATCGAAATTTAAAGAAAAAAGAAATTTATCATAACGGCTGAGACGATAGGGGTGACGAGTAAGGTGTTTCAGCGAGCATCAATCCTCAACAGCTTGTATTTCCGATACTAATATGGTAGTGATAATATAGTAGCTTGCCTTGTATAGTTCAGAGCCAGAATTAGAAAAAAAACTGTTACCTGGGCTGCTGCTGCACACGCTAGCAAAAGCACTGCCATGTGAACGTCCATCCTGCTCCCTGGAGAAAGGAAATACCACGACATAATAGTATTAGCCCATTAAGTATCAATTGTTCTTTAATGATCTACTTAGACGTCTCTGAATTGCAGCGGAAGCTACAGCAATACACTCGGGCCTGATCGACAGATGCCACCTGTGATGAATCGGTCTCCAATCGGTTCTGGCCCTCCTGATTCGTCCCTCCCCCATGCCTCGTTGATTGAATTCTTAGAAACAAAACTTATTGCTGTTAACAACTGCAAAGGTTTCGTGTGGAGCCATTGGTCTTTCACCATTGTACATCAAATTATTTATACGCAGTTCTCTGCTTTACCTATCTTCATGGTTAAATGAGAGGTAATGGAGATATGAGCTAATTTTTTCTAATCACAGTCTATACTCAGACTGAATTTCATTTTATAGAGCAGGTAAAAATCGGGAAAATGAAATGTCACTATTCTTTTATGTATAGGGCAACATATTCAGCAGGAGAATATGGTTGCCTAAACCTTTTCCAGCATGAAATTTGGCTCAGATGTGTTTTCTTTCTGTGAAAGCAGCAATAAATTTCCGAGTCGAGAAGAAAGAGCAAGTGAGATGTCTAGTTCTCGATTGTAGGACAGGAAAGCGGAGCTCGCCAATTTTACCGCTCCTGAACTTCAGGATTAGACATCGTGAAAATAGGAAATGCTATTGCTTCTACATCACATGAGGGTAGACTATCCTACAGAACTAAGTAACGTAGCTACCTTAGCCGAACGACTCACGGATTCACGACGACCACTCCTCTTCTTATGGAGGGAAGAAAATGGGCCGAGTGAACGATATTTCTAGGGTGTGGAGCGTTATACCCGGACAGGGCGGTGCGAATGAACTCTGCGATTGGTCAGTCCACCCAACCAGCCAATCATAGAGACCATCTGCACCGTCAACTCTAGGTATAACGCCCCACACCCATATTTCTATAATTTAATGTCCTTCCGGAAACGTAGCTAATAGAAATTTTAAGGAAAAAGCGCATTCCATAGCAACGTTGTAACCGAGTTACCGGAAGAGTACGAGACTTTAGATTTATGCGGCCCCAAGAGTAAAACTTACGAGCGAGTAGCCCCAAAAAGGGAAGAAAATGGGCCCAGTGAACGATATTTCCAAGATTTAACGTCTTCCTGAAAACCCAGCTAATAGAAATTTTGAGGAAAAAGCGCATTCCATAGCAACGTTGCAACCGAGTTACGAGAAGAGTACGAAACCTTGGATTTGATGCGGCCCCAAGACTATAACTTATGAGCGAGTGGCCTCAGAAATAGTAGAGGAAATGTTCAACTTGCTGAATAAGGGTTCAATTACTAAGAATTCCAACGATGACAATGTGTGAATGTGAGCCTACGCAGAGAGCACTGATTGCTCTTGACAATTCGAACACATCCAAACTCGTCATTCGCATTTAGAGTATCCCCAGACTTCGCCAGTTCGAAATGAATCAAAATGAACCGGCGATAGAAGAGATAAGGGTCGTGGAAACGATACATATCGATTGCCACGTGGATCGCGTGGAACGCTGCCAAACGGAGCTCATCGCCGGTACTCTCGAAGATGTGCTCACAATGAAGTGGCGATGTGAGTGATGGCGATAGTGGGAAGGATGCCTATCGATTGCCACGCCCCTTTGATTACTATCCCTCTTTCGTCTGGTGTTTCCTCATTCACCTTATCCATGTGGCGATAGTCTGGGGATACTCCTATTTAACGCAGAAACAACGAAAGCAGCCTCCCCCTCCCTCTCCCCACCATCTCAATTTTCCACGAAGCGGGACACTTTCTCGACCTGTGAGAGGTTTGACTAGTTTCATCTCTTCATATTCACTTATTGCTGCCACTTGAGGCAAGGAAATCAAACCTACATGGTGCGCCAAAATTAATTGCGCGTACATTTTTCAGTCTCAAACAAGGACGGTTGAGCCTGTTCGCGAGCCATTTCGCAAGGATGTTCGATCGAGGTACATCTACTCCAAACATTAAGTTGTGTTCCAAATGGCTCAGTTCTGCGTCTGTACAGGCTTGAAGAGGTCTACTGGTAGCGCAGCCCATCATTCGCAGGTTTTATCTAACAAGGTTCCTTTTTAATTTTTTAAAGACGACTTTCAACAAGCCCAACTCCCATTGCATAGTAGGGCAGACCTCACCTTCTAACACATTTAAATAGAAACCCGTGCGACTGCAAACAGAGGGAGTAACGAAGGGAGTCACTGAAAGCGAAAAGTGGAAAAATTCATCCTCAGTCCGAACTTGAAATATTTTTTCCGTGAAGTGGCACTCAATCAGTTTTCAGGTACCAAGTTTTATTGGTAGAATCAAGGAATTTAGTAGATTTCAGAACAGTTACCAGATTTCCATTCAATATTCGTTACTACTCCTTAGATCGCGAAAACCAGCGAAATTGGCTTATCAAGTATAACGCCTCTTGAAAGCGCCACGACCACATGATGGTTTAAATCATCACACGGTTTCAGTGATGGAGACTCAGCCCCTAACCCCTAACTACCATTTGTAGAAGATCAGATTATTCAAAAGTCTATCCTAGGAAAAGTTGTAAAGAACGAGACAGAAACCGACCACTAATAAAAAGCGATTTTTTAGCCCTTGGCTAGGAAGTTTCCCGAGCCTGCGCAGACGCGAAAAGAGACCGATTTGTGAGATAGCTGTTGCTAACGGTAAAAATGGCTTGAGCCAACATACTCCCAAAATGGCTCGTGTATTCGCTCAACCCTCAGGTTTTTAGACAGAAAAAATGTGCGTGCAAGTAATTTTGGCGCATGCTGTAAATCTATTGGGTTGTACGTAAAGTTGTCGCGATTTATGTGACAAGACATTCTGGACAAGATGCACCAAACGTGCAGGAATCGGATCATGCCTTGATTCGGACACCCCCCCCCTGCGATTTTACGACCAATCTATACAACCGTTGACACTACATGTCTGCTTTGATGGTAGCGTCGATGACAGTGAACTCAAGTTGATGGCGCTTTTGCAATCCAACCAAAGAGTGAACATAACCTTCAGCTGGCGAGGATTTGCCTTCGGCTGCTGCTCAGACTACTAATCCTTGTTGCGAAATGTTGAGATTCTCTCACGACTAGTTCTGAATTTCTGCATTCTTTTGTTTCACTACTACTTGTGGCACTCCTTGTTGTGTATGAGGAATAAATAAATAAATAAATAAATAAATAAATAAATAAATAAATAAATAAATAAATAAATAAATAAATAAATAATAAATATTCTCATCTCCTGTGAAGAAAGGCTTCAGCTAGTACTTTGTGCACTTGTACGTGATCACTTTAGTCGCCGTCTCTGCACCTCGCTGATGATTCGGTCACACCACTCAGTCTGGCAACTTGTTTAAGTTGCCCAACTGCCGGTGGTAATTGACGATTGTGGTCAACTAAACATTCTATACCTGTGCCTGTTTAGCATAGTTTGCCAAAGTCTGAGAAATCCGAGTTTACCATCGCAATCAATGATTGTCGGGTCGTGATGCACGTCCCGATTATGTGGACACATTTAGGTTCAAGTTGCCAATATGTAAGCTTCTGAACCACTCTCATGCAGTGCATTCAGACACGGTGCCGTACCCGAAGGTAACGATGGTGCGGCGACTAAGTGCGGTTGCTGACCTGTCAGATTCGACGACATGTACTAACAATTCGTGAAAGTTTGGTTTTGGAAATTCAAACCTCTTGGATGGGTTTGTGCAGGAGTTTCCAGTCAATGCTAACAATAAATTCGCACATACCTTATCTTCTAACACAAATACAAAGCAAGTTGCTTGCGAAGCAGTTTGAGAGGAAGAGGAGCGCAGTTTCGGAAACCGCGAGAACTTTTCATACAACCCAATATTTCGGAGCATCTCGTCCACTTCAAGGAGCTGTTTATTTGAGAGAAAACCATCTCGAAACGTTCGTTTTTTTTTTTGCAAGAGTGCATACAAGCGGTACCGTCAAACCTTGTGTTGGAGGTAAGAAAATTTGGAAGAAAATTTTTTTGGTCTGAGTTTTTCTGCGGACAAAACTCCAAGTTTCGTTCTAGACTCTGCGAACCACCTAAGTCATCTATTAAAACACTCTCTTTACACTGCTGCTGTAATCTTCGAGGACTGTAGCACCCTGCGTCGCCGTCACCGGCGACTATGAGCCCCATACGCATTGATTGTGGGCGGCTGCCGCCGTCGCCAACACCAGCGGCCGCCGTCTTGTAGCTTATTTAGGTCATCGCTTCAGTAGAGTCGTCTCTGCCGCAACTCCTTGCCGCTCCGCGTACGCGCCGCGCGCTCTTCGCGAGTCGATAACTTTCCACCGGTGGCGCATAGTTGCGGCAGAGACGAACATACTGAAGCGATGACCTAAATAAGCGGTAATACATGAATCTTCAACATTTCTTAGACTAACAGTGTATGTTTGTGCACAGGGTTTTTATTTATTTTTTATTACACCGAAAAGGGTAGGCCAAACATTGCAAACATTGCCAGGAAATGAAAATATCGACAAAGCCCAAAGTAGAACAACTTGTGGGCAGACGAAGCAGTAAAAGTCTAAGAAAAGGTGCTGAATTAGCACTTGATTTGGTTGCATGACTGGTTGATTTTTCCATATTGAACCAATCTGTACACATAGAAGTGAAAGTGTGTGTGTTTGTTTGTGTGTATTTTTCAAATAGAAATCGCGAAGAACTGATCCGAACCAAAATTTGCATGCAGGTCCGTGACGGGCCGCTGGAGGTTATTGAGACTATTTTCCGGCTGGCATGATTGTTCAGCTTATCGACTATATCGATTTTATTGTTTTTTCGCTGTTTTTTGCACTGGGACTGGCGAGGACATGCCTATTAGTTTTTCTCAATATGATGAACACGAATATGACGACCATTTTGCGCCAAACTATCGATTTATTGATTTTCTAGATATTTTCCCACTTTTGCTCAGGGGTAGCTGAATATATGACTAGTGGGGTTTCATTTCTATTGGGGTTCCCTGAGACTGTGGAAACGAATGTGATAAATATTTTGATCAAATCATTGAATTATTGAATTCACCATTTTTCCACATTCGCTCCGGGACGGGCGGGAACATGTCCACCGAACACAAGTATGACAACCATTTTGTACGGAATTGTCGATTAATTCGCATTATCGGCTTCTTCGTCATAGTGTAAGGGAAAAGGGGTTATAGAGATTCTTTAACATGGTGATCACCGATATGTACTAGCAACTGGCCGCATCAGTGTGAAAAGCCGAGAGTAGTATGAGTTCCATGCGGGGGCAGGTATGCCGTACAGTAAGGTATATTGTTTCTCAAATATTCTTGGTGGTAGCAATAGTGAGAACTTACAACTCAGAACCCGCATTGGTTCTGAATTAGCATTTGTAGTGGTGCAACTAAACTTTAACAGGGCAAAACAACTAAACGTAGGTACAGGACCATAAATTTTTTGGGATGACTCAATAGCTTTAGAAGCATGCCCATGAAATGTAGGAAAACTCAATTAGTCTGATTCTATGAACATTTCAGTCGCGGTTGTCTACAGCGTCACTCCATTCATCTATTTAAACGAGCATTTTTGGTGCTGGAGGGCACGGTGTGACATCAGCAAGTATTTCATAAATTTTTTTCACAAACATGATGTATAGAATCGCACAATGCACAGGTGAGGAATGTTTTTATTAACGTTGAAACCAAACATTTAGTCTCACTTAAAGGTGAAACATTGTCTACAGTTCAGAACTACATCACTATGTTGGCCTCAACTTGAAGTCGTGACTGCGAACGACATTACCCTTTCACTTCATTCAGGCAGCATCATTTTCCTACATTTAGGTGAAGCCTGACGTTGGATTTCGTAACCGCTTTGTATAAGTCGTTCGTTACCTCCAGGCTTATATAAAACGCAGGGTTGTACCTGAAAGACATCGAGGTTTTGAACTGTTCTCGCCTTCGTTGGGACAAGTGTTCACATTGATACGGCTACATTTTCATTTATTCAATGGAATTATCTGAATATACATATAGTTTTGCAGGACAACCTCATGCAACTAGGTTGCATAATATATTCAGCAGAAAATTGCTTTTCTAAAAATATGTAGCTGTCATCAGTAGCGGGGACGACCTTTTCTAGTGGTTTGTTTCTGATTTTTAGACTGGATTGTTCGCTTGGAGGCATACAGGAGTTGTTGTTGTTTTGACTGAGCAAACTCTATTGCGAATCCGTTTCCTTAGAGGCTAAAATGGCAAACTCGATTGCAATCTGCTCAGAAACTTTTGGGCACTGATGCACAACCAGGTGGGAACCGTTCCACATTGCGACGAGAATGTTGACGCATGAGCGACCACACCGCACTCGATGAATCCCCACATGGATTATTCTGCGCTCCTTTCGCGAGGCAAAGTGGTATTTCATCGAATGCAGCACTTTTGTTGGTTGTATGCTTTTCTGCCTTTCACTAAAATCTGTTAGCTTGTAGCCGTTGCTAGATAACTACTATTTCCCGCATTCTGATTTTCTTGTTTTTCTTTGGATCTACTCTAATATTTTTTTGGACAAATAGAGTCGATAGAACATAATTTTCTCAGATAACTGGGCAGCCCAAAGGCAGCACGAACGCGTTTCTCCAGCGGTAATGCCTCGGTTTCGAACCCCATTTTGGGCGAAGCCATCCCCCGATTGCTATATACACCTCCCAGAGGGCGGAATATCACATGACAGTAAGGGGAAGAACGCAGGACATGAGGAGAGGAGAACGTGGGTTCAACGGAATCACAGTTGACCGGTCAGCAAACTGCCCCCTTAACGCAGCAGAAACACAGGGTAGGCTGGTCTCAAATCTAGGAAAGCATCAAATCTCGATCATGCACAAGGTCCAGCGTCCCATGGGAATTCCCATGGGCGGGGGTCGTATTGGAGGGGGGGGGGGGAAACGAGCGCAAGCATCGGGCTCAAGCGCTCTACGGCAACATCAAGAAGAAGTGTGGATAAGGGCTGTAGGTAAGCCATTTTGATGACCGAAAGTAGCCGTTGCTAGCGAAAAAGTCACGTATTAGAACAGGATTGGCTATTATTATTACTATTACGTGACTATTACGTGTTCAAACTGTACTGAGTGGCAGCGCACGCGAGAGGTCGCCTTCGGCGCTGGCATTTGTCGCACTCACGGGTTCGATTCCCGGCGCCGTCAAAACACTTTTACAAAGGTCGGAATCACCTCGGGCATAAATGTGAGGTGAATATTGTGGGACACTCGAAAATGGAATGTGATAAGCAAACTCGATCGATTGCACGTGCTAGAGTTCGCCTACAGGGCCCGTCGGCATCGTAGAAAGGTTCGGTGACTTAGACACGCGCTAAAGTTCGCCGATTTGAAATCAACAGATGTTTTTAAAGTCAGTGTGTCAGCTCGTAACAACTCCATATAGTCTGAACACATTCGAGCTGCTGAGCACGTAGATGTATTTTAAATTCCAAAAAGACGTCGAAAACCCCGGAAAATACGAGTATCTTCGCTCAAGAATTTCAAAATCCTCGGACGAAAGGCTTCATTCCGCAATGGAAGCTTACTGAGGGGACGGCATTGTTCTCCAGCA
This sequence comes from Ancylostoma ceylanicum, assembly GCA_000688135.1. Taxonomy (NCBI): domain Eukaryota; kingdom Metazoa; phylum Nematoda; class Chromadorea; order Rhabditida; family Ancylostomatidae; genus Ancylostoma; species Ancylostoma ceylanicum. The sequence continues at coordinate 9,034 of JARK01001651.1, forward strand.
CGGAAATAATTGTTCTGTCTATAATAGCTGCTGCTGAAAAAAATCATTTCGATAACCAGTCTCAATTTCTCGATGCTTCCTCTTTGTTTGCGGTCAGGGAAACTCGTCCATGCCAAGATGACATTTTGACTTCGAAGTAGGGTTTTCTAGCCGTTTTTTCGGATTCCAAGTACATCACTGGAATCAGCGCATCGAGAAGAATCGGATTCCGTTGGCATCCCAACACCTAAAACGAGCTGACACACTGCCTCTAACATATTCATAGAGGATGAACAGCTCTATCTTTTACCGAAGCTTCAATTTTCGAAAGCTTCAAATTTTTTGGGAGCTCGATGGGAAATCGATGGGAAATTTGCGAAATTCCCATCGATTTCCCATCTAAATTGCGGAAAAAACGAGCAAACTTCATGGAGCCAGATTCTGTAATCAAACGGGAAATTTCCTCCTCTAAAATATAAACGTAGAAGAGAAGATTTTGTGAACTCCGTAAATAGATTTTCAGAGAATTCCCAAATAGATTCAGTCCATTTTTACCATCTCTTCAAATTGCGAGGTTTTCACTTGTTCAACTCCCATGAAGGGAGTTTGCCTTTTATCGAAATTTCACTACCATTACGTAATAGAGCTCTAAGCATCCATTCTTTAGAATCATTATTGCGCTCCGAAGTTTGCTCCTGCTTGAGTGAGATTGAGATTTCATCGCGGACACCCGAAAATTTGAAAAATTCCCCATAGAGCTCCCAAAAAATATGACATCCTCGAAGATTGAAACTCAGCGGAAGATAGAACTGATCGTCCTCTATGAACATGCTAGAACATGCTGAAAAGAATTCGCTGGTTTTTAGCCAGAGAACTTCAGCACAAGGTCTAACTCACCCTACTTCTCCACGTTCTCAAGCGCCCTGCAGGCGAATTCTTGCACGTGCAATCGATCGATTTCGCTTATTCCACTTCGTTTTGAAATGTTCCCACCCTCTTCATTCCACACTAAATTCTGAATTGATTCCGACACGTGCAAAAATGTTTTGACGACGCCGGGAAGCGATCCCGTGCACGGGTTCGATTTGCACGGCCGTGGGCGCGACAAATGCAGGTATGCGTGCGCGTCGCGACTTGCGGTCCCGCCGCGCACTTCCGGGGGCGATGCGCACATGTTCAAGCTTGTTCGGGCTATGTTTGCTGGTGTACCATGGTGATTCAACTAATATTCATGAAAAAACCTAACCATGTACTCATGGTGTACCGGAAATTTCACATGGAAACGCAGGAGCTGTAGGAGGGGTGTGGGGGGAGGGGTCATACAGAGATGAGACTTGGACGGGGAATAAGGGGTCGTATTAAGGGTCGAATTTTCCCATCGTCATGCTTGACCCTGATCATGCACCAATGTCTGCGGTCCATTTTTTAGGGACGTGACTCAGCAGGCTCTGCTGCGTTTGCCTCGCCTAGTTATCAGAGTTAGAAGTAAATTCAGAAAAGCAAACCTCTCCCGCTTTAATGTCGCAGAAAACGCACTCCTTCTTGTCGTAACATTTTCGAGCACACTTAGAAAGATCGGTTGTTTCGTGCCTCCCTATCAACGTACAGGCGATGGTTTGACCTGTCACATCCACAAGTGTGCAATCCTGAATACTTGTGGTTATTCCACCTATCGAAAAAGGAATTTAGCTTTACGACTAAGATACTAGGGATGACGAGTAAGGTAGGTCAGCGAACATCAAACCGATCGTAGTGAGATTTAGGAACATATGTACTCCACAATAAATTAATAAGAAGAGTGGGGAATCGATTTACAAGTTGCCGCTCTCAGACGAATCTAGAACTAAGTCCATCAGCTTCCATTTCCGTACTAATATGGTTGTGGCCTAGGTGCTTGCCTTGGATAGTTTAAAGACAGAATACGAAAAACTGTTACCTGGGCTGCTGCCGCATACGCTAGCAAAAGTACTGCCATGTGAACGTCCATTCTGCTACCTGGAGAAAGGGAATATCACGGCGTAATATTAGGTTGTCCCAAAAATAATGACCGTTATGGAGGTGCGCATTCCAAGGTGCGCAACTAATATCGAAGTTGAGCTTTTCCTTTGGAATAAAAACTTTTATGATCAGAACTTTCAGCAGATTTTCTGCAATATGGAAAATCTAATCGAATGAGAAAAGCTCAAAGCACTGGAGTCAACGATGTTCGAAAGGACAATTTTCAGTACACATTCATTCACATGAATTGTCTAGAAGAAAAGCGGTTTCACTGCAGGTTCAACAAAGTATTCTATTAGGCAAAATTCTGGCCAACACAATATCACAAGGAGATATCCAGCGCCTCACTTAGAGGGTATTTATGGTTGACGCGCGTCAAATTTAACGCGACGATACACAATGCAAAAGAGGGAGGAGAAGAGAATTCCTAGTGTGGCGCGAATGCTCCTGGTTTTGTCGTCGCGACAGCCGCGCGAACAAAACGCGTTTCCATTTCCGCCGCATCGAGACAACGCGAAAAATTCGAGAAATTAAAGGCCGACGCGTCAAATTTGACGCGCGTCAACCATAAATACCCTCTCAGAGAAATGTTTCTTGGTTGGGCGTGAACCTATCTATTTGCCCATCTCGCAATTGAACGTGCTCTTCTTCTGCTCACCAAAACTAAGGCGTCCTCTACCGAATCTTGAAACAGAGGCCCAAATGGTAACAGGCAAAGCATTTAGTGGATTCTGCTCTTGGCTTGGTCTAGCTCGTATCGAACACCGCGAGCAGTAACTCATCTATCAGGAAAAGTTAAATCTTTCTGAGATGTCGAGGCTTTTTGAATATATCCAGATATCGCTCAGTGATGCAATCAGGACAAAACTCCATTTTATTAAGCAATGTCCACTCGCCTTCAAGGGTGGTCCATTTCACCGGAAAACTTCGCAACAGTGTTTATTAGAGGGATCAAAGTAAGTGGTGCCGCAAGTTGAGCACTGACCGGCATTGCTTTTGTTCAAAATCGCTTCGCCTGTGTCTTTATCATGTTTAGCAGCCAGGAAAGCAGATCGATGTCTGATTCAGGTGCGCCCAACCTAGTTGTTAACATTTTTATAGAGTGTTTGAGAATTCTCGCTCTGTCTCCTGAATTACGCTTTTGTTTCTGAGAAATTTCATGACTATCATTCGATCAAACTTGAAAGCTCGAGTTGTTCTGCAAGTGCTTCTCTAGTCACAGCTCCTGAGTGCTTGCAATATGAGTACCTGGCCAAATGCAGAGCTGACACCGAATCTGGCTTCTGGCCTATTAGGGCTGAAAAATAGCCTGAAAATTGGAACAGTGCAAAAACCATACTTTGCCTCCTAGCACAGTGTGGGCTGCACACTCAAAACTGGCAATTGAGGAAGTCTTTTCAAAGACAGAAAGCGAGGTCTTCCCTTTATTAACCATTCAAACCTTGTTTACCTAGCTTCTGAATTAATGGATTCATGGACTTCCAAAAATTCGTTACTAGGTTTATTCAGACAACCTAATATTTTCATCACAATTTATGCTCACGTTGCTGAATTTCATTTCAATGAACGGAGAATTGTTGGCAAAATACTCTAAAAAACATCCGCAAATAACTACTATTATATTTGCCATTTTTATTATATTGGCTACTCATCGGATTCTGACTTATATTCATCGAATGTGCAAGTCTGAAGAGGCGTTTGACGGGGTGGTAGGCGAATTCATGAAAATTGGACCGCTTTCAGACCTTTGAGAACGACTTGTTGTCAAAATGCCGGCCAATAAGAGTGTGCTGTTAACAACCTGTGTGGCATGAGAAAATTGAAGTCATTTCTGAACATGCCCAGGTTTCACGACAAGAGAATATGGAAGCCATTTGCAAATACTTTTCTTCAATGAACGATGAGTCCGATCGGGAAAATGAAATATCCCTGTTCTCTTATGTTCAGGGCAACATATTTAGCCGGAGAATATGGTTACCTATACCTTCTTCTGCTTGAAAATTTGCTCGGCCATGTTTTTTTTTTGGAATCAGTGATAAAATTTTCACCCAAGAGGAAAGACTCAATGAGATGTTGAAGCTTGCGTTTGGATGACAGCCTTTGGTCGGCAAAAGATTTGGCATAAATTTTTGTATAGCAATACAATAGGTGAAGTTTGTTTGCCTCCTTGGATAGCAAACCAAATTGTAAGAAAGGCAAACAAATCTCGCCATTTTTACCGCCCCTGAACATCAGGGTTAGATGTCATGAAAATAAGGATTGCCATCGTTTTCTATCACATGTAACACTATCCTACAGAACTTAGCAACGTATTTCCCTTAACCGAACGACTCACGGATTCAAGACGACCACTCCTCTTCTTGTGAAGGGAAGAAATGGGCCGAATGAACGATTTTTCTGAAATTTAATGGCGTTTCCGAAAACCTAGCTAATAGAAATTTCAAGGAAAAAGCGTCTTCCATAGCAACGTTATAACCGAATTGCGCGGAGAGTTCGAAACTTTAGATTTAATGCGGACCCAAGAGTATAATTTACGAGAAACCTCAAAGATGGTAGAGAAAATCTTCAACTTGTTGGATAAGGGTTGAATTACTGAGACATTGAACGTTGATGATGTGATCATGTAAGCCTACACAGAGAGCATTGACTGCTCTTGACAAGTCGAACACATTCAAACTCGTTGTTCGCATTTATATTTGACTTATCATTTCATTTATCGAAACAATGAGCAGGGATACTCCTCCCCACCAACTCAATTTTCCTCTCAAACCTGTATCGATTGGATTGAACGGAAAATTGTCACGATTTTTGAGACAAGACGTTCTGGACAAGATATTAGGTTGAGGAATTATGAATGTCTGCCGCACACATTTTACTTTTTTTCTAAGATTCTGTCAGTAGCACAGTTTTCAGCAGAGCTTGTGTGTTCACCTGAAAGAGCACTTCAGGGCGCTCCAGAATATATATGGAGTGTTTGGTTTCATTTGATTTCTTCTGTCTGAAAAATCATGTTTTAATTGTTACTGCACCCACTTAATGCTGACCTACTAGGTGGGCGACCCTCCATCAGCCAAATCCTTCCCCGCGCCGTGAAAAATCGCAACTTCTTCCAAGTCGCCCCAATGTCGGATTGTAGAAGGGGGGCTTATGAACATGCAGGCAAAGAACCACACTGGATCAGCGACGGTGAGCAGCCGATTCCGACCCCAAAACTCTATCATCTTGAAGGAAAGGTGATACTGTGTTTGAGGTAGAATATGAAAGGATTATTCCGTTCGGGTTCACAGCAGATATTCCTGCACAAGAATAGGACATCGTGAACTTTTCAACTCCGTGAACTTTTCAACTCATCAACATACTGTCGATACAGCCACTACAAAACTTATTCTTTACATGGTCCCTACAGCACATTGCGGAAATGTTTCAGTAGAAAACCAAAAACTAAGAGATGGAATCTCTCCCTCAACCGCCTCATGGCGCAGTACTGGCACTATCAGAATACCACTTGTCCCTGTCGATGCTGCGCTCTTTGGCAAAGAAAAACGTTAGGAACTGTGCTGAGGTCAAAATTGAGGTGACTCGCAACTGCGTCTCTCGGTGTAGCGATTTCTGGGAAAAGAATGCTGATACCTTGTAGGGAAGAAGTAGAAGAGTCATAGATTAGTCTGGAGAATAGCCCTTGGATGGAGTTGCTGAAATGTTGTTTTTGTAGCAGTTTCTGTTCATAGGTCAAACAGACGTTTATATAGTAATTCCTCAACCCAATATATCAAACGTGAAGGAATCGGATCATACCATGGTTCAGACGCCTCTCTGCGGCTTTCACGGCCAATCTATCCTGCCGTTGACTCTACATGTATGCTTTGATGATAGCGTCACATGGCGTCGACAGTAGACCTACATTTATGATGCTTTTGCTGTCCCACTAAAGAGTGATAACCTCCAGCTGGTGAAGGCCTGCCTTCGGCTGCTGCTCAGACTACTCATATTTGTCAAACCTGTGTCGGCGGTGTCGTGTGTCTTGAAGCAAAGAATGTGGACTACAGCCAGTACTTTGTCCACTTGTACAGAGCCATCTCAGTCGCCATTTCTGCACGTCGCTGAAGCGTTCGGTCACACCACCATCACTTACTCTGGCAACTTGTACACCCTGCCCAGCTGAAGGTGGTGATCGGCGATAGTGGTTGACTAAAGATTAAAGACATGTGCACGTTCACGCGTAATTTGCCAAAATCTGAGAAATATAGGTTCATCATCGCAATCAATGATTGTCGGCTCCTGATATGCATCCCGATTGTGTGAAAACATATGTGTTCAAATCGCCATCACATTGGCTTCTGAACCACTCTCATGCAGTGTGTTCAGACGCCGTGCCCTCCCCAAGCACAACGATTATGCAGCGACTAAGTGCTGCTGCTGACCCATCAGATTCGACGACATGTACCAACAATTAGCGAAAGTACGGTTTTGAAAGTTCCAACATCTTGAATGAGGTTGTGCAGGAGTTCCCATTCCAAGTTAACAATAATCTTGCATGCACATGTCTTACCTTCTTGAATTTGCACAAAGCAAGTTGCTGCGAGGCAATTCGAGAGGAACAGAAGCGCAGTTTCAAATTCGCGAGAACTTTTCCTACAACTTTATTTTTCGGAGAATCTCTTTAAGGGGCACGTTCACTAAATAGATAACTATTGCATAGAAAGAGTAGAAAAGAACAATTTTCAAAAAGTAAAAGATTGTCAGTTTCGTTGCTACCCTCAGACGGCCTACATGAGAAGGAAGAATAACAACCTACCCCGGAACTCCTCAGTAAGGAGAGGAGGTTGCATCAGGAAAAGAACTAACCTGAATAGTCTTGGCTGATGTGCAACGGCTGCGTCCGCCATCCATCGCTGAATAAGTGCAGAATAGGTAAAAGTGAATAGTTGAGTGGCAGCCAAAATCGCGTGTTATGGGCAAGATATTCAGGGAAGAACGGTATGTTTATCGTATCTTTATCGCAAGAGTGCATACATGCGGTATTGTCAAACCTTATGATACAAGACGATTTCAGTGGAATTTTTTGTTTCAAAATTCCAAGTTCCGTTCTAGACCCTGCGAATCACCTAGCTCATCCATCAAAACACTCTCTTTAGTTTCGAAATGTGGATGCTTTGGCTGATGTCAACCAAAATGTTGCGAATTGATCTGATTGAGCAGCTCATTGTTCGCAAATGTTTGCTCAATGGTTCGACGACAAACCTCGTCTACCGGTTCCAGCAACTATCCATTCTCAGCTGAAGAAAGCGCAGGGCAACTGCTATGCGGGAACTGGTTGCGACAAAAAAGAAAACGCCTTCGCCGCTCATCTGCATATTTGATAGCGTTACTGGAAAATCGTCGTCGTCCCATACTGGCTTATCCATTCAACCTGATCGCTTGCTTACGCTTCCCTCCTCATGTGAAGTTTCTTCTGCATTCCTGAACCACTCAATCGCTGGAGCGTGAACTGTGCTGCGTACCCAGCCTAGAAAATTTGTCTTGTATGAATGGGAAAACCCTAGCTGTGTATATAACGTTTCAGTCCATATAAAGCGCGTCAAAACTTTACGCCCACCCTAGAATTTCGTTGATTCAGGACGATGATCAAGATTTCCCGAGAAGTGGCGTTCAGCATCATTATCAGCTTGCTTAAAAACACTGGAAACTCTCGCTAGATCCTTTTATAGGTGATCTGATTTTTTAATTCATTTTGAAAGAAAAACATGGCAGTTCAAAACTTTACGCCACCCTTGAAACATGTCGATTATGGAGGATAGGATTTGCTTCTCGTAATAGAATCGCGCAAATTCCCAGAGTCGTAGCTCAGTAAGGGTTCGAATAATACTTAAATAATACTTTATGTAAGTACAAGGGGTATCAAAAAGTTTCCGGCTTAGACCACTTACACTACAGCTACTGCAATGAAATTTTAAACCAAATAAATATGGACCTCTCGAAGGTCAAACACTGTTCATCTTGCCATTCTATCAAACTTTACCAATTTTATAAGGAGTTTTGTCGCATGAGAACAAACACCAGACCTAAGCTTTGTTTCGTAATCGTTCTCGTTCCGCCGAAGCGCCGTTTCGAATTTTCGGATAGATTCTGGTAGCCGGGCCCTGAGCTCTGCTTATGAACTAGCGGAATTAGCGAAGTGCTTCCACATTCTCAGAAATAGATACAGTCTCGTTAAAATGAATGTTCCGTTGGAGAGTTTGAAATTCATGGTCGAGTTTCTGCAGAAATTTTTCTTGATTGTTTTGAGAATGCGCTGGAACAAGGTAACGTTGAATATACCTGCTTCCTTAGGGTTGTATGTTACATACATGTTACATATGTAGTCGTGTGGCACGAAGTTTTCTTATTCTCATGGAACCTTTGGTGAAACGTCTCCATCTTCAAGTTTCGTGTTCAATCGCACTGATCTCGGACATGTGTCTGTCTCGATCTATTACTCCATGCTTAAGAGTTCAAATCTTGGCACTGAATTCGCTATTCATTACCGGTCAAGAAGCACTGTGAAGTACCGTTCCTGCTTCTTTCGAAACGACCAAAAATCTTTTTCGAAAGTTCAATGGAATTTTCCTGTTGAGCGCCAAGAAGGTTTTGGAGACTCAATTTTCTGCGGAGCTTCAAATTGTTGGATGACTGCCCAGGGAATTTCCAAAGATAGTTCTAGATAGCTCAAGTCCTTCCACAAATTCTGACATCAAAATGTCTCTGCACTGTCCAGCGCCTTTCTACACAGCTGCAACAATTTGCCCTCATCTTGACTCTGTTCGTTGACCAGAGGGTGCTTCATTAATGATCGATCCTGGCACCCTCAGAAACTCCATATTCCAAAATTCTACATGGGAATGCTAGAAGGCTTCCTCCTTGTTTACAATTGAGAGTGGGATTTAGATTTTGTTCAGTAGAACTTGTTTACGGAACAAAAAATCAACAGTATTGTTTCGCGTGATTCACATTTTTTGGGAGGTACCCATAGTTTGGATAGAACAAAACAAACAAAACAAACAAACGAATAATAATACTTTAATACACGTTCTGGTTTCCAGAAGAGCCGACGAAATCTCATGAAATCTTGCAATGTAACATTAAAGGCTTCCTCCTACACGATCACCTCAAAGTTGCACGGAAAAATGGAACAGACACGCGGAGGCCGGGAACTTTTTGATACCCCTATATTATTCAAACCCTTACTGAGCTACGACGAATAATAATACTTTAATACACGTAGTTTTGTTGATCTGACGCGAGGTTGTTATAGATCTTCATTATGCTGACGCATTTCGGCGGAACCGCCTTCTTCAGAGCCTGAAAGGTCAATATCGAGCAAGCTGCCCGGTCAAACTTCTCTTCAAGTTTGCACTAGTTCCTGACCCTTTTCGTAAAAGCATAGTCAACTGGAAGATGTACAACACCGTAGCTACACACGACCCACATATGACGATGGTGGACGCGACCGCTAAAAAATCAACATGGGCGCTATTGAAGAACCATCACAGATCAGAAGAGAGTCTGTAGCTTGGGCGCTAGTTCCCGTGTGGTAGAAGTGCATTTCTCTTTGCGGTTCATCTTGGGTGCCTTGATGTTTATCCGAAGTGCTTCTAGAGTTTTGCGGGCCGATATTTGACCTTTCAGACTCGGAAAAAGGCGATTCCGCCGAAACGCGTCAGCTTAATAAAGATCTATAACAACCTCGGGTCAGCTCAAGAAAACTACGACAAATAGATTACATCATGCCGAGGTTCAATGAAAGTCGGACGTGGCAATATTTGATCTATTCTGAGATGGTTGTTTATGAACGTATTCTCTATTTTTTAATTCATTTTTGAAAGGAAAACGAGGCACTTCAAAACTTCACTCCACCCTTGAGAAATGTCGAATACGGGGGATGGGAATTGTTAACAAACGATCAAATGACTCGGACAGCAGCTACAGCGTTCAAAAAGACCGTAGGCAATCCTATGGAGCATTTTGAACTCATCATTCATTCTTCTCCACCCCCTCCCCGTTCCCCCCACCCCACCACGTCTCACCACCCAACCATTGAGTAACGACCAAACATTGTCGTTTCAGCACTACTCCAAGGAAAATGCAACCAATTCGTAGAAACGTTTTGAAGCCGGCCGCGGGAAACCCGTTATTACTGGTTTTTCAGCTGTAAATCGCTGCAGCTTCCAACCTTCACTAAGTTGTTCTCCACTGCCAATCATAACATTCACTCTTTTTTGTTGAACTGTCATTTAGCTGTCCGTCTTTTTGCTGTGCAACAGGTCTGGTCGACGATTATGCTGCAATTACTGTAATTTCATGAGAAAAGAGGCGATTGTCGTAGTTTTATTTTAGAAAATTGGTACATTTCTTGTCATAAATGTTTGTCGGAAGGAGTTTCTTGCATAAGGACAAGTTTCCTGGAATAAGACCACAGTAAGGCAAATAAGATACAGTTTGGCAGCTTCGCCGCACATCTCTCGTAAAAATCAATGCTTTTATTTTTTAAAGGCCATCTGTGTCCCCGATAAGGCAGGGACCCCAATTTTTTCATCCCCCCCTCCCCCCCCCCCCCCATTTTCTGCGTTCATCACTGGAACGCACTTATATGTAAAAACGAGGAAGGCATTCGTAGTTGGACCACGTACGTCTCACATTTCTTGGATCAGTGAAACCCTGGTGCTACCAATAAGAACCTACCATTTCCCAGGAAATAACTCTCGCTGCAGAATGCCGCAACAGTTGCATCCGTTGCTGCAGTTACACATCCCGCAGATTATAGCACCGGCTCCTTGAACAACAACGATTTCCGTGCGTATCGATTGATGGTGGATGCTGCCGCAGTTACGCTGTGACACACCACCGATCTGAGGTGGTTAACTTAGTAGTTACCCTTGTGTGATGCCCATATAGGTTCCTACACTCTGCATGGAGAGTAGCAGCGACCAACCACTGGTCTTCGTATACGACTGGGCGTGGATGCATCATTGAGCTTACCTAGGGTAAATGTGTTGACTCCCCCGTTAATGATGGGTAAGTATATGTGGTGTTGACACTTTTACCCTGGGTAATCTCAATGATGCATGCGGACCATGGTATCGCCTGGTCATGAATAAAATTACCCATGTTGAACGCGTGAACGCATCCGAATTTCCCTTTACCGCGCACCGCTCAACTTATTTACCCTTACATGACCTTTCCAGATGAACCTGAAGCAGTTCAGGAACCATTCATGAATAGTAACCCAAGCCAATTTCGAATGAGAAACCCTGCACTTACGTCTATTCAGTGGAGTACTCGTAATTACACTCAAACCCTTCATTTAATGCCTAAACAGGCATCGGGGTAGTGACTTGAGGGCCGGGAGCCTCACGAATACCCAGGGTGGACGTTTCGACGTTCTCGTCAACTATGGGTAAACTTGGGTGCTGTTCAAGCATTACCCAGGATAATCTCGATGATCCATAAGGCCGAGGAATAAAGGCGAGAATTTATCCAGGGTAAATTCAATTATGAGTACCACCTCGGTCCCAGTGAGCTTTTCCAGATAAAATCGCAGAGGTTTTCAAAGAAGTAGTCCAGTAAAGATTCGAAGATTATTCGGCCTGTTCCGAGGTGTGATTCGTAAGCATTTTCCGCAAGGCGCTAACCCACCTACAAACCCAACGTGGACGGATTTATCAGGCAGAAATAGCCACATTTTAATCAGGAATTCCGCTACAGCGAGGAACAGAAATAGATCGAGAAGGCAGCAAAATGATGTAAGTCTTGTATAGGGAACCAATCCATTCTGTAGCAGCAAGGTCTCATCTTTTTCGGAATCACTTATGAATCCGGGCATGGGATGCCCAAGCTGGAATTTGTTTTTCCAGAAAAAATCCATCCATTCAACTTGCTAAATGTTTCCTTTGAATCTTTGCTCTGAATTAGCACACCTCTGACAAAAGGCTGTCCCAATCCGTTTGTACTCATCACAGCAAAAAATGACATTTTTCCTGACTTGGACACCTGTTCCCGCCCCCCTTGCCCACAAGAGCCTGGGCAGGCATGGAAAGTGAAGAGCAGCGGTCACAGTTTCGCTGATCAGAATAACCCAAACTCCCTTAATTCGTCGTAAAGCGCATGTCTCGACGGAACTTCAGTGCACGCGTAGCCGATTAGTGTCGAGGCGACGCAGAGGCAAAAACGCACCCTCACCGGACGAATTGAGGTCATAAAGGGGGCTTTCTCGGTCGAAAGTGAGACATTACGCGGAGAAAACCAGCGTACGCACCGCTTATCCAAGAACTTGTCCCGGGCAATCACTCGCTGTTACTCAACAACGATCGCTAAGCACAAGCGGTCAATCGCTTTGTGTTCGCGGAACCGGTCACGGAGAAATGATGTGGCTTTCGGTCTCGGATGTTCTCCAGGGGGAGCTGGGTCCTCGGGCTTTTTATTACTAATCATAAGGGATTGCTTACGTTTTGGAAGTGTGTCAATATGAATAACTTCACAGAAATATCTTTGGAAGGATATAATCTCAAAAACGTTGGATTCCAGGAAAATCTAGATCCAACATCTCAAAAATTCTGGTAGAATCTAGGCGACCAACACGTGTTTCGATGTGAGCGCTCTCAGATGTTGCTGGTTAAATTTTCGGTAATGAAACTCCTAGGTCTGTGCGTACCATTGAGATAACCCAGGGTAGAAGTGTTCACGCCCGTGGGGCTAATGCTGCGTGTATTTTTGGGGTTTACCTTGGGTAATCTCAACGATGCATGTGGCCCTTGGGATATATGCAGGCACCCGGAAAGCTTATAGCCTTTCCACTTATGAGGGACGGCCGAGTTCCAGTAGCATTAACACATATAGTGAGCGTCGATGGCGGTAACTCATTCACGGCCTTGACAAGCACGCCGCGCAACCGCGCCGCTCGCTATGGAATTGATGTCGTTTGTTGCCAATATGCCACTTCTTGTTGAAAGATCGCCAAATGGGGAAGAAAAGCGCTCAGAAATAGCACTCCGACGGCTGACGACAACGATTCCGGCGCGTGAGACGCGGTTGCGCGGCGTGCTTGTCGGGACCGTGGATAGGTCACCATCATCGCCGCGTACTGTAAAGTGAACTCCAAACAGCGGTAGACAAGGGGTGGGACCACGGCGCGGCGTCCTCGAGCAGAGACGCAGGGGCTCTGCATGCTCTGGTTGTCTGCTTCTGCCAGCAGAAGAGAACCCGACTGCCTTGCCAGAACAGACAACCAGAGTCGTCATGCAGATCCTCTGCGTCTCTGCCCAAGAACGCCGCGCCGCGGTTTCGCCTCGTGTCTACAGTCGTTTAGAGTTCATTGTATGTTAAGAATAGCGAGGTAGCCCACCAACCGTTCAAGGAATGTTTTTGGATCCCTCCATTATAATGCAAAGCGAGTCTAAGCGATAAGCGGGTCTAAGCGACACTGCGCGATTACAACATTCTTTCATAACTCGAACCACCCCATAACACTTATGATTCTCGCCCTGAAACTGTCACTTTCACCTTGAAACTGAACGACTTTCGGGATGTTTTATGTTTGATTGCTGCACTGATCAATCACGCCAAACCACCTGCACTCCGCTACAATCCTAATCGCCTCGCGATCTTCTGACCGCCTTCGTGCGACCATTGCTGGTGGGCCTCGCCGCTGCTGGCCAATCCTCATTTTCTCGCCACTTTTCCATCCGTTCTCGCCAGTGGTCCAGCTGCATTAACGGGTTCCGATGGAATTCTGAGATAGCGTCCCTTTGGACGGGTTACCGTGTAGGCTTGCTGCCTGCGGAGGGTAGTTTTCCTGTTCACGTGATGTACATGTCTCAGCAATTTCTTCCCCCTCTTGTGTAGCTCAGTATTTATGCGATAAAGTAACTTTACCATGAAGTACTCCATATCTACACATATTCATGCTATTATTTCAGGTTTCTTATTTAAGCTAGTACATTGAAGTAAGAGAGCCCTCATAAAGTTTCCGGATGATTCACCCAGAACTCCCAAAAAACCTGGGCTACATGCATCACCGAGACTACGCAGGGTAAGCATCTTCCAAAATTACCCATCCTTGGCATGCCCACCAACATCTTAACTCTGAGTAATCTCAATGATGCATCCTGGTCCTGGTCCTGGGTAGTCAGAGAGCAAGGGAGCGTAGGCTCATCATAAGTTAATAGCTATTTCTGTTCAAAAAATGCTGAGAGTTGCGCGTCAAGTCTTTCAAAGCTTTTGAAAGGCTTGCTGGATTGTCGACTACTATGTGGTTTCAACATCATCAGGACTTCCTGTTACCTTCATCTCACTTCCTTTTCATCCCATTTTTCTCTCGTTGTTGTTTTATTCCTGTACATGCTTCTTATATTCCAGCCCATGATTATTGTTTTCTTTAATGAAAATTATCTCTTAATGAGACCATGAGAGGACTTTTTTAAAATTATTTTTGCTATGTTGATAATAGACTGTTTGTACTACATGTGCAACTAACAGCTGGATAACCCTGACACTTTTCCATGGTATCGCCAGAATCCAGATGCATTACTGGCAGATTGAGTTATCTTATGCATGTGAGCTCTGTTACTACCCATGGGTAGGATTACCCATGGGTAGTAACTGAGCTCACATGCATAATTGAGATTACTCAGAGTGGATGTGTTGACGTTCATGCTAGTGATGAGAAAATTTGTGTAGAGTTGAGTCATTTACCCTGGGTAATCTCAGTGATGTATGCGGCTTTTTAATATAGACGCCGTCACGTTTGGGTAAATATGTTGGTGGGTGTCAGGTAAAGGGTAGTTTTGGGCCCATTAGTGAGTTTACCATGGGTAATCTCAATTATGCATCCGGGTCCAGAGTGAATCAAAGTTATACGGCGGTGGAAGTAATAACGACTGTGATAAAGATGCGTATCGATCGCCAAATTGCTTCTCTTGCTAAGTTTCCACTGTTGTATGTAGGTATTCTCGGCAACACTGTTGGTTGCCTATGTGAGGCAAACCCGATCTATTGGTATTGAATTGAACTATTTGATCTACGACAAACTTGAGGGTGTGGGTTATAATGAGGCGATAGGGTGCGGGTCAATTTCCTCCGAGTAATTCCTCTATGCAGTGGCCCAATCGCAGAAGCATAGTCCGCCCCGTTTTTCCTCGTTGTGACCCACACCGCAAACTCAATGATGGTTTTATCGATTTTTTGAATTCCATTCAATTTGAATTTTGGCGATAATACCGCAGTTTGTTAAGGAGAATTTATGCCACAGCCAATCAGTGCGAATTATAGTGTTGAGCCACGTTTAGAGCGAAAACTTCAGTGTTTTAAAATGTTTGGAGACAGACTGGTACTGGGTGGAGGAACCCAATGCGCTGCAAAATTAATTTCCAGTAAAAATTCAAACTAGATGGTTTAGATTTTTGCATTTCAACTGGAACCGCCACAGTTGTTGTTCAAAAGGCCACTGTAGATTTGCTGTTTTTAGCTAATTGGTGTGCTGAAACATATGTACCCACATATGTTCTAAGGTGAATATGTCTTTGTCCCTGTTTTCCTTACACTCATAGCTATTGGGTTGTCCCATAAATCACGGCCGATTGTGAGCTTTACAAGGTGCATGATCCAGGGCGAAATAGAGATATTTTTCCGAAATAAATCCCGTTGTGGTCAACTCTTCCAGTAGAATTGTGCCATGATATAGGAATTGTAGAAAGAAGGAAAGGAGCTGTGGCCATTACTATTGAGACAACCTAATTCTCCTTTGATTACTGTAGAAAACTGAGCCTAGCCAAGAACATTGCGCAAACACTGAGAGAGTTTTCTTACTCGTGAGGAAATATGGGCGTGGCATTTTTTTTTTCATCACAT
Source organism: Ancylostoma ceylanicum (assembly GCA_000688135.1). Lineage (NCBI taxonomy): Eukaryota > Metazoa > Nematoda > Chromadorea > Rhabditida > Ancylostomatidae > Ancylostoma > Ancylostoma ceylanicum. Next base: position 24,892 of record JARK01001651.1, read on the forward strand.
TCCTTCACATGTTCGGAAACAACGAATCTACTGACATTTTGCTGATTCGTCAGCGTTTTTGGTTTTGTTGTCCGAGCTGTTGCCGAACATTTTCATCTACTTACACAAAGCACATGGTTGAACGAGTTGAGCAGGTTTCGAATGAAAGTGTGTCTTCACCCACAACTTCCCGCCTTTTGAATCATTCATTTCTTACTGCTCTAATTCATACCTTACGTACTTCATACTTCTTCGGAAGGAAAGGCCATTATTTGAATTGCCAGTTTCCCGGCAGGGACAAATTATACCCTACGTGATGCCACATTCCGATCCATACTTCTGGTGGTAAGAAAGGTCGTAGGCAGTGCTACATCACGTCCGTCACTCAGCTGCGTTATGAGAGCTCAAAATCTCATTTCGTGAATTGTACTCACTAGTAATTATGAGGTTTACACCAACCTCATGCTTATTCGTTAAAAGGATACCAGTTTGTTTACCATGGCTAAATTTGACCGTCGAAATCCTTTCTGCCACGAAATGTCGTGCAATGTCCATTCGAACCGTAATGAGTCGTTGTGATAATGCAATAGTTGTGTCATTTTTAAGTTAACTTAGCAAAACAGCTAATATGAGTCAGCTTCCGCAGAAATTTTCTGACAAAGTAAATCGTAAAAGCAGAGTATAGCAAGGTTACAGAGCTTGGATCAAGTCTGTGATAGACGGATTTTCATGGTGGTTTCACATTATTTCAAAATCTCAATTTATTTCAAAAAACCTGAACCCCGCCCGATTCAGGACGAGACTTCTGAGAAGATTCAACCAAATTTCACAAATTATTAGTTTGTAGCATATGGCAAGCCATGGATTTTCCTTTCTCAGGAACACGACCGCGCCAGGTTAGATTTGTCCCTCAAAAACGGGTTTTTGACAGTTCTGTTAGATACCATATACATCATTGAACTCTGCGCGTCGCGTAGGTCTAAATTCTATAGAAAACCTGAAATCGAACATGAGGTGAGACACTACCTTTAAGAGGTATATTGTGTTTTGAGGGCAGTTCATACTAGCGTGCTTTTGACGCGCGTGCGTCTTTATGATGAAGGATAGGCCCAGTCGCAGCCTTGAAGCAGCTCAGGCGCCCGCATTTGCGGTTTTGAGGCTACCGCGCGTTCCTGTCATTGATGATGTACATGCCGAGACAGGCTATCTTCATGGAAACTACTCCGCAAAGGTACGCGTGCGTCTGACGCGCGACTGACGCACGCACCTAGTTTAAACTGCGTCATAAGTCCATCAGTTTCTTCATGGGTTATATGTAAGAAGATTCTACTTTTCTCTGATTTGTGATGAATTTTCATTGTCAACGTAGTATCTCACGACGCACTAGCTTTGTGATTTGATCTACCTGTTTTTCCTCTGTTTTTTTTTCATTTTCAGCTCATTTCATTCAAACTTTCAAGATGAATTCAATTCATTGAACTGTATATTTATTCGTTTGCGATTTTTATTGCGAACACATCTAATGGTCCTCGCACAGGAAGTAAGGATACCTCGAAATCTGTTTCTGAAAATGCACTGTTCATACTTACTTACAGAGCAAAAACAGCCCGAATTTTCGTTCCGGGAAGTCCTGTTCTCGTTCTCAGCTCACGATCTTCCCCTCTCCATTGTTTCCAGCCACTACGACGTCAACTATACCCTAAATACTACGCGGACTGGACATCCTTAAGAGCCTTCCGCCCCATTTCTTTGGAGGAAATGAGGGCGCTGTGAGGAATCACTGTAATGCATCGTATACCATTAGCAGCCAGAAGCCTTTTGTTCATTCTCGAACAGCCTGGATCTGCCTAATGCGCAGAACATCACGTGGATAAAGCGATTTAAGGCTGCCGAAAGAGGCTTTTTTGTTCCCGGCTACCTTATTCGATTAGGATATTCGCAGAGCGTCGCAGTGAATACAAAATGTTTGCTTTTGGAACTCAGAAAAAAGGCGAAATGCGTCCGACAAATCTCCTTCAGCTCTAATTCGGTTAGCGACGTTGTCACATCTCGATTCGAGTCCTTCCCGATGAAAAACCGAGGGGGTTCCCATCACGTACGGGGGATGTATGTACAGTGGAAACAGTGCTCATTATCGTTCCTACTTACGGCGATTCTTTGTGTTGATTACAATTAAATTGGTGGAACTGGCACGATGTCGTAACGATACTCAATCCTATCATCATCTGAATCGAGAAAGGAAGTGACACCTGCATTAACCTCTTCCTTTCTTGTATCATGGAATCAGAGGAATGCACTTTTACGCGATGCTATCCTATTGAGGGTAAGTGTTCCGTGGAATAACCGATCGCTTTCGAATCACCGGCCATTGGCATTCCTTAGCGTCCATTTTCTTCTTTTACCCTTTTCTTGTCGTATTTTAGAGCACATGTAGACTGTCTCACAGCATCTTCTACATCTTCTACACAAATTTATTCACCACACCGGTTCAAAAATGCTTCCGCTTTTATCTATGGAAACTTTCATAGTAATGCAGACGGGCACAAGCTATTATACATCGTTTGCTGGCTTATTTCTCAGCAATCCTGGTGTCCTTTTTACAATGCTAGGTAATGTTTCATAAAGCTGGATTTGCTCTATTTCTCGATCACAAACATGCGCTGGAGACTTGCAAGATAAGGAAAAACTGTTATCGGAAAATTTCAGTGCAGACTTTCGGTGCCGCCAAAAGCAATGATTCATCCCGCAAGTTCACAGCAAACCAGCTACAGTACCCGCCCTAGCTTTGGTAATTGGCGCGCGAAGTTGCGTTCTTTTCGTTTCATTCCCATAAATTTGTGGATGTGCGATGTTTCAAATATCCACATAGATTTTGGGAATTATCCAGTTCAATGACCTGTAAGTAATCTAACTATAGATTTTGTGCTGAACTGTGAAACTCAACCATTTCTCATTTAAGAAGGTTTCTCCACGAACGGGGTGCGGCGCCTCCCGCGACGAGCCACGCAATACGCGACAAAAAAGTGGCAAACAAAAACACTTAAAATTCTATGCTGGAGCTGAAAACTCTGAGCGTTTTTCAAAGGACTGAATCTCGATCCACTAATGTTCTTGCCGTCTATATCATTTTCCAATGCAATGCGTTTTAATTAATTTATAGTAATGAAACGACAAGAACTCAACTTTGCGCACAGCGTATTCTTTTTTAACGAAGTTATTGAGGGTATTGTACAAGCGGTGTTTTGGACAACGGTTTTAGGTAGGGTAAAACATGTCTCACGTTCTCGGTGTCGATTGCGAGATGTGTGTAAAATACCAACAAGTTGGTAGTGATATAAGCATGGAACGAAGCTGTTCCGAAACATGCTTGGATGAGATGACCAAGTCACAAGTTTCAAGGAGTTTCGAGGGGGGGGGGGGGCAAAATCGGTGAAAATGCCCAACTGGGAGCATAGAAGAGGCATTGTTTTTTGCTTGCGTACATCTTACAATCAGCTTTATGAAAGACCCTGGGTATTTTCAGAAAGAGCACTCCCCCGTTTTAAGAGTCCTTTGAGCAGCAAAACCGTGAATTTTGCAGAAAAAAACTGCGGAACAACCCGCATTTTCCAAAAATCTGGTCCAACACCCACCATCCATAGCAGAGTCATAAAAGGGGTGAAGTGTTAATGAAAAACCAGAAGTCGAAATGGGAATGTCATGGTGGTTGCATTCCCTTGAAAATTGTGAAGACACAACAATAATGTCGAGTATTGCCTATAACAATTCGCTCGTTGCTAAGTCTTCGTTTGAAAATGGAGAAAGTAAGGGTGTAAAAGGTTCAAGTTCAGCACTCTCCTGGAAAAATTCTCGAGAAAGGGCCAATATTGAGGTCACCGTCGAGAGGAATTTGTCCTCCCAGTGCCTCAAACTTGGGCAATTAAACCAAGCACACTTTTTGGGTAATCTTAGTGGTATGGAGCAATGCCACTTCCCAAGGTCATTCAAATCTTTCTTGTCTTGCGGTGGCTCCTATCCTTTGATCCCTAGTTTCCCTACTGCTGCCCGTGACCGAACAGAAATTTTCCCTTGCTCAAGTGTGTTCCAGCTGACCAGCACCCTACAGGTTTGTTGCTGCTATACGCTCCATTACTTAGCTCCTCAGTCAACATAGCCAGTCTACAATAAGCAACGATTATAGTAGTCTTTCTAGCCAGGAAGTATTACCAGAGATTATCGAACCACTTGGCACAGGCAAAGTCTTTCATAATTTGGACATAAATGCCATGGTGTTCAGCCGCGGATTTAGGCAATCTTTGGTTGCCCAACAAGGGTTAGAAAAGGGCATTTTATACGAGATGCATGCGCCAGTCGTGCGTCAGACTCATGTAACCATTTTCGGAATAATTTCCTTGAAATGCTGTCATTGCGATGCTCAAACCCGTGCGTTTCACCTACGTCCGCGCTGCGTCAGAGCTCCGAAAGGGCCTATCGTTCATCATATCTACGCATGCGCGTAGTCACGTCGACAAACTGAAATGTTCAGGAAAAGAAGAGCCTTACACCTTCGAGTAAACAAAAATGAGGGCTGTGAAGCTTTCTGTTTCTGGATTGTTCAATTTTTTTAGATGGACCTTTGAATAGTTGTTCAAATTGATTGAATTTATTTGATTTTTCTTTGGTCCACACTTGATTCACTAGGTTGTTGCCATTTATTTTGGGACAACCTGGCATCACCCATTAGGAGACCAGTGTCCAGTCTTTGCTACAGAATTGGGCTCCAAATCAACTTCCATGTCATCTTCGGCTACTACTCGACGTTGGTGCTCCTCCGCCGCCGTCGTCGTTGTCGACGGCGGCTGATTCTCGTTCCGTCGCCCTCTTTTTCTCCAAACACACTCTGTAGCGCCAAATATAACTCGCTCCGTCCATTTATATTCCAGCAGGCTACCTCGTCAGCTCCTTCGGACGCCCGACGAAGCCGGTTCCGCCGACCGACGCTTTTCGCATAGCCGCGCTGCCATGGTTCTATATATAAACTGATGTAAATTGTTCCTCGTCCTCTTCTCGGCCGACTCTTGTGCTTTTTCGCTGTTTTTAGACCTGCTCGTGGAAAATTCCGGCTTTGCATGGACACGCATGGTAAAAACGTCCGTACAGGAACACGCGGAATTTTTTTTTGAATTTACCCGAAGCCCCGCCCCTCCCCCCGCTACCTCATTCCATAGCGAATTAATTGAATCGGAAGGCTTCCAGAGTCACACAACGTCCTTGTCATGATGGGCACATTACAATCTATTGTCACAAAAACTCATCAAATGTCTTGCATTTGAAGGTTACCCGTGGCCAGGAAATCGCGTTTGGAACTCGATTCCAGGACTTGCACGGCGTTTTTCCGCAAATGCGGATTAGTTTTTCAGCGTAGTTCCTCGATTCACGACAAAAGAATTCCTTTTTAGAGTGATTTGTCGCATTAGGTGGTGCGTACTTAACTAGTTTACTAATTGTGGAATGTCCGCACACGAAACAACTGCTACAGTACTTGAATGTTTAACATACGTTAATGTTAAACATTCAAGTACTGTAGCAGTTGTTGTTGGTTAATGTTAAGTGGTCACGGTCCAAAACAAAGTGCATTTACGGTGGTCATACCTAATTTGACATCGGAGAATCGAAAGAAAATTTGCTTTTTCGGTTAGATGCGCTTTGGAGAAAAGGCATGTCTCCATTTCCTTGTTCTATGCTGTTTCTGGAGGAATCCCTAGGAATTTCAGGCTCGGTGTATATCAAATCGTACAAAAAGTTTACTTGTTTTCCTAAAACGCAGAACTTCTTCTTCTGTCTGCCCTGCATTTTTTTCTTGAAATTTTTTTTTAAAAATCCAAATTTTTAAAGGACTTTTTCACTTTTTCTCAATTTCCTTAACGGTGAGTTCTTCTTAGGAATGTCTTTACTGCCTCTAGAACCTAATGAATCTCTAAATCAAATTCTCCTCTATAAGAAACGTATGTCGCACCAGCAAGAGGCGCTGCGCGAGCTCGTATCGCCAAAGGTTCGATCCTCGGCCTTTGCCTAGCGAGCTTTCCATCGGTGAATTGGTAAGCAAAACCTCATAGTAAAACTACTAAAGGTTCAAAACATGTGAGGTAAAATTGTGCAAAATTGTTGTGACCTTCAATGTTCCCAGAACTCCAACCAAATTCAACCTCTTCTTCTTGGGAAGTAGAGTTTTCCAGGTGATGGTTGGTAGCGTTGAGATTCGTTCAATGAATAAAAATTTTGGAGCACTTCATTAAACCATACCTTGTAATTAGAGTATTGACCCTATGAGAATTAAATGAATTTAGTTAGTTTTGCTGACAATTCAGAGGGGAATCCAAGGAATCGAATATTTCAAAAACAAAAAGCATAACACCCTCTATTCTTCTATCTCTTAAAGGGGTACGTTTCTCCCTTTTCTGTAAATTTCATTTTTTCGACTTACTTGAAGTCGAATATTCGATTATCGAAGGCAGCTACTACATTCCTCGAAAAGCACATACTTCTAATGAACTGCAACTTTCAGAAACAAGCACGCTCTGCATGAAGATTCAGAGGAAATTATAGCCTTTGTTCACCACTCCACTTCTGGGAACTCTTCACTCCCCCCCCCCCCCCCCCACCTAATTACCCGATAGACATAATGACCCTGAAGTTTCCCAGTATTTCTCCATAAAATATTATAGTTAAGATATCTTGTGCAATTATACCCTTGATTCGTGATTCACCTGTATTTCCCGATTCTTTTCATACTCTCCGGACTTAGAACAACGAAGAACTTATAAATACGTTAAACTTGGGTAATTAAACCTCCCCGCCTACGCATGTGCGAAGAGGCAAGAGAAATTTGGAAGTTCGTTCAGGAAATTTTCCAGTTTTGGTTTTCGAGAATACTCAACTGTCATCTTGTTGACTGTTCCTTGTGAAGAAATATGGAAAGAAATCGTAACAACTGCATTTCTTTGTCCTCCTCTCCGCTAAGCTATTTAACTACCTGAGCACTTGAATTTCTGAGAACTTTCTTCTTCTGTCACGCCTTTTTGCGCCATCCTTGTCGTCAACAGTACTCTTGTGAATTGCGGATAATGATGCATTGCTTTTCTTGAAATCCTTCTAAGGAAATTGACCATCTGGTAATCGGGTCATTTTTAGAAGCCGTGGATCTACGTAACTTACAATTAGATTTTGGAGAAATCTTGGATAACTTTTAAGGTATTTACACCTTGGTCTGACGAACTAGGCTTGTTTCCGCGTGAATCCTTGCACTTTTCACCGAGATGCTGGCGGAAACCGCTCTCATGGTTTCACCGAAATAAGTTTTCCTTCTTTCCTTTGTTCATATTGCAATAGGGTTCCAGAAAATAAAACGACAGTAATGTAGTAAAGTAACTGTGGGATTTATTGTCACATTGTTGCAACAACTGTGGAATGTAACGTCTCATCGTTGCACCAGTCCACTAATTAATCGATCACGGATGCAGTTTTTGTCGTTTCTGGAAATCATTCACTTTTTCTGTTTCCGAGAATTTCATCCTCCTTTAGCAGTGCTCTGCAACGTTTCCGGACCACTTGAATCAGTGACGGATCCTGAAAAACTGGATAGTATCGAATAAGTTACTAGTTTACAGTGGGCGTCGATGGCGGTGACCCGTCTGCGGCCTCGAAAAGCACAGGGCGCAACCGCGCCGCTCACGATGAAATCGGCGCCGTGGTGGCGAATCTGGGTTTTCCTGAAAGTTAATCATCACATTTCATTACCGACGGCCACGTGCATCATGGAGATAACCCAGGATAAAAGCGTCAACACCACACAAAATTACACATGGTTAGCAAGGAAGTCAGCGCATTTACCCTGGGTAGTACATATAAGTGATGAATTCAGGCCCAGCAAAATATTCCCACGCGTTCCACGTTACCTACAGTGAGCGTCAGTGACCTTGGCCTTTCCGCGGCCTCGAAAAGCACGCGGCGCAACCGCGCCGCTCACGATGGAATCGGCGCCGTGGTGGCGAATCTGGGTTTTCCTGAAAGTTGTTCATCACATTTAATGGTAACTAGTAAGAAGACTAACTGACTATGAAGAAAACCCCATAATTTGATGTCCAGGAGAGGATCCCTGCTCGAGCGGAGCGGTCGCGCCGCGTGCTTTTCGAGGCCGCAGACGGGTCCGTATTTGGAGGGTAAATAGTCGGGGTAAAGCTCGCTGATAGCGCACAGCTTGCGTGTAGGTGATCTATAAGGCAGTCCTCAAATCCGGAAGTTCTCCACATGTATGTAAAATCCTGGGATTCTCTCGCAGCACTATATATGCACCACAAATTCGATATTATAGCACTGATAAAAGGTTGTTGAAATTTGGTCCACGACAATATCTCTCCTAGTACATGTCAATTTCTCGCGTTCTACTTGCTGTTATGATTCTTGCTGTTATGATTCGAGCAAACTCATCGTGAGTTCTAGATCCCTCAGAACCCCTAGATCCGGAAAAAGTGCTCATGCTAAGAATATGTTGTTACGTGCTGCTATCAAAGTTCAGCCGAGTTTTCACTGAGTGGTTGGCTTTCTAAATACAACAGTGTTTTAAATTTCCCTTGAATCCACTTCCAAACCATGGATAAAGCGAGTAGCATAGCCTTCCAACTTTTCTGAACAGTCGAACATTCGAACAACTCGTCATTCGAAGTGGACTTTCTTCTACCCTGCTGTTCAACACCGTGAATGGGTCTTCATGCGGGCAACTGCTCTCATGTTAACGCTCTCTTTAGGATCTTTTTGTTTCCCTTTCAAGCATTTCGCTTGAAGCCGTTAAAGTAGGCGTGGTTAACGATACACTTTCACCCGACGTCATTTCTACCTTTTACCTGCTACGACTCCATGCGCGATCTAGTCTGTTCGCTGGTTCCATTTTCCTTTTAGTTTGTTTCACCTCCAGGGACTAAGCCGCATTTTCCGCGACAGTTCCGTCGTTTGAACGACGCTTACAGGTTTATAGTCATTATATATTAGTTTTCTAGCTGTTTATTTCGTGTCATGTACTTGAATCCAAGTCGTATAGAGAAAATCATTCCAAAAGCGCATCCTATTTAAAGAAGATCAGGCTTTGTAAAATACTCAATAAGAACAACATTAACCAAAAGGTAAATACCGGTATCCGACTGTAGTGAACATAATATATCCAAGTCATAGAGCTGATCTTCTGATCTTAACATCAGAATTGTTTTAAAACCATTTTAAGCAAAATTATCCACCAAAGGCTAGAAATTATTGTTTGTTTTTTCCATGTTCTAGCCTTTTTCATTACCCTAGCGCACCAATGCGTTATAGGCATCACTACGATACATGAAAACCTTTTTGTGAACTTGCAGTGTCTTTGACTCTTACCATCATTAGAACGAAGTCTTAACCACTTTGCAGAGTTTTTCCCCTGAAAGGTACCCCATTTAGGCACTAAACGAAAAGAATTCCAACTTCTTTTTTCTTGGACACTTCTATTACCATGACCACGGCAATTACCACTGTCACTACTCTTTTCTGCAACCAAGCAGGTTCCTACGTTCACGTAGGAGCTAAAAAGTATGACTATGACTGTTAGACTCTCGAACAAAGCGCGAGAAAAAGCGAGAATCCTTGGATGGAGTAGTGAGAGACGAGGCACCAGTTTGTCGACTGGCATTTTCGAGCTTTTTTTTTGGTGAACGCTTAGAAGGATAGTTTTCCATTATCCTCTTAACAGAATTCTCTAAGTGCTAAATAGGGGGTTAACACATTTTTACCGGGAAAAACTCAGAAAAACCTGAACGATAACCTTAGCGAACCCGTCCACTCTGGGCTTGGATGCATCAATGAGATTACCCATGGTGAAAGTGTAAACATACCCAAATCCGTGCCTTGCCTGGCAACAGCGGTGAATGCAGAAAGTGAGCGGGAGGGGACGGGGGGGGGGAGGTTGAGAGAGCGTGGGAAAAAATTAGGGTCCTCGCCGATTTGTGGACCGATACGGCAGATAAAAATAACAGTACTAATTTGAATAATAAATAATTTATAATAATCACTTGAAAATACTAATAACAAACGGTTAAAAATCAACTGATACAAGATTTTTATTTATTTTATAAAACAATCTCGAAAATTCGGCGACCCATTCTCCGGGGGAGGGGAGAGGAGGGGCATGCGTCCGCCACTCCCTGGTGCCCATCAACGTGTTTACCCACGGGTGACGTTGTCTTTACCCACTAATCATACCCTTAGGTACGTGACTTCTTATCGTTTCAACGATGCTTCCAGTCCTTACCATTCCAGGGGAACATTCATGAATCCGGGCACGGATATCTGGGTAAATGGGAAACTTCCTATCTACCTGCCGCCGAGATTATCGTCGGCTGAGCGAATACCAGCTTCTTACCCGCAAAACTCGCCCATCTTTCAGGGAGGCAGGCTGGAACTTTCAAGGATATCGCCAAAAATGTTACCACTTGAAGAGCCCAACATCATTTGGCCTTCGACCATCCGATGCTTGTCGGGTCAAAGTTTCGTTTCATGGTTTCCTATCCCTTTTCTCTTGAATACCGAAGCAATAATGTCATTGACATGCCACCACAGCACCACAAAAGGAATTGTCCCATGAACGGTGCATTCACCTTCAAGGAGCCAGTTACCGCGGATTAGTCAGCTCAACTTACTGGATGCACTACCGAAACTGGCCGGCGCGGGAAACATCCGTAAATGCTCGATCGTAAAGAGATTAACCCTCCCCCCCCCCCCCTGGTTCCTCAAACGATCCAGTTGACCTTTAACGTCACAATGAATTTACCTTGAAGGGTATCACTCCATAGAGTAGATACCGCCTAGCATTACCCTTCTAAAGGGTAACCCAGCTGCTGTTCTACGCGTTCGCTCTTTCACAATCCGCATCGTTGCAGCGTCCACGCGTTTTTGCCGGATTTCACTAAGGTCATTCGGCGCGAAATCAAAAAACTTGCCCACATTAATCATCTCTTCAATCTTCCTTACATTACTGACGAAATCACTCGTCGCCTCGCCGATTTTCCAGCCTACGAATCCAGTCATCGTCAGGTACTGCTGGTTCCGGCCCCCGGAGACAATCCATCAAAATTTTTCACGCCACCTACAACGGCGATATTTATCTTAACCAGCTTAAATCAACTTCCGATGCGTGAATCACCACAATGGCTACGTAAAAATCTTGTATTGCAATGACGACGACGTAATTCCATTCATCTTACGTTACATTCTATCCGGCACATTTACTGAGCGAAGGGAGAGGGTAGAGTGGAAAAATGTTTATCCGCTACGGGGGAGGCGGTCACATTTTTGGATTAACAAATACTTTCTTGTACGAACAGCGATTCCACTAGAAGAACAGCTACATTTCCGGATATGCAGACACAATGACAAAATTTGCTCACTACATTGTGTACTAGATCATTCTATAAAGAGTGTTGAAAAGATGATACTAAAAGATATGTTTATGTAGGTTGGTGGCGGACGCAGAGGGGGGGGGGCTATTTTTATTATTGTTTTTCAAATATGATTATTCATTATTTACTATTTAAATTAATGTTTTTATTAATTTCATTTTCCGTCTGGGTCCCCAAAACGTCTGAGATCCCAATTTTTCCCCACGCCCCCCCCCCCTCCGGCCCACTTTCTGCGTCCGCCACTGGTAGGCATAGATAAACTATAATAAATACTATGGGTTGAAATTTTCCAGTTATACCGTATTGTACAAGAAATGAAATAGAAAAGGGGGAAGAACCTGAACCATCCCCTTTCTCAGTATTAGAACGCAGAACGCACGTCTAATAACGTATTGGATTAATGGGGAAGATCGGTGTCCCCGTTTCAAAATTGATGCCCAAACGCTACAAGTATAGGGCAATTTATACCAGATGCGTGCGATTGACAGGGTTTATACTTCATAGAGTCCAGCGATAGTGTACCTCCCGTTATCCTCTTGCTCACCATGGCTAAGAAAAGTCTGAGGCAGTCATTGCTAGGAAAGCCTTCTGGAGCGAGTTTTTCCTTCTTGGCTTTTCCTTAAACTTTTTTCTTGTGAGAAAAAAGCTATTCTCAAGCTTCATGCAGAGAAGAACTATAAAATGCATGGAGTGGCATTCACTCTCGAGTTGCAGAGACATTGCTCTTTCAGAAAAGAAAAAAAATATTTTTCGCATGACCCGTAGGGGACCATAAAGGAAGGCGGCACTGGTCACCAACTCTCTTCCTTAAAGACCCCTATAAGATAACTTCCTGCTCTTTCAGCAAATTTCCAACCCTAAAACTTCCTTCGAACTCGAGCACTTTTAGTTTTTAGGGTCAAGGTACAGAAAGATGGGTAATCTAATAACCTTGGGTGTCTGGTGGATATAGACAGGGTCTGACGGGTACCAGATAATGGTTGAATATACGTTAGCGCATTCACCATGGGTTACTCCAACGGGGCTTTCGAACGCAGTTAAGGCACAACTAAACGTCCAGAACAAACTTCCAGAAGTTGGCCTGGTGAATAAATTTAATCTGTTCCTTTTCTCGCACCATCTATTTTCGATCCACAAATTTACTGCTAACAATGCGGTTAAACCAACGCCAAGATGCATAATTGAAAGAATGGTTAATCTTATACCTATAAGCATGATTTCCCATTGGTAGCGGCTGTGTTAAGACACATCACATATGGGTAAAAATGTGGATTGGTTACAGGTAGAGGGTAATTTTGGGTACATTAAAATTTTGACCGTGGGTCATCTCAACTACGTACGCATCCTGACCCAAGAATTACTTACCCAGTAATTTTTTCTTTGAAGTTTTTCTCACGATTTTTTCTGAAAACGTGCCCTTCCACGACTTCTTTCATTCACCTATCATACTCCCTGATCGATCGCAAAAATGCCATATGTGCCGGTACGCCTATTAAGTCGCTAATTTCAAAGTGCAAAAGACACGATCCAGCGTTGAACGGCGGTCACTTTGTGGGCTTTTCTCTCAAATGCACTTAAAAGGTGTTTAAGACAAAAACCAGCCTTGTGGCGTTATTGATGAACATTTGAAGTGGATTCTTGAAAATTTTCGAGGCGTATTTTTTCTTTGCTTGAACGAACATCCCCACAAAAGGCTTCAAGCACTCTTAGTTCGGCCCTTGTTTCTTCGGGAGCATCTTGTGTGAGGAATTACTCTCGAATACCGTTATCTCAGCCTTTTTTCTCGGTTTTTTCCTCTACTACAATATTTCTGTGGCATATAATGAACGACAATATTATATATAGAACAAAAAGCGAGAGGGCGGTCAAAAAGTACGCCGCGACGCGACCGCACCGCACGCGTATGCTTCTAAAATCTAGGTTGGTTCATCAGATTCGGCGCGACGAATGACAGAAATGGCCAGCCCCTCACAGTTTGTCTGCTCCAATAGGCTTCATCTGTCCCAACCGAGCTTGGACAACCTGTCCATTCTTCCCGATCGCTGCTAGTACCTTTGAAGGCCGCAGCCGTGACGCGCACATTGCAGCCGCGACGCGCACATGAATCGACCAATCACAGCCCAGCAGCGTACCTCTTGTCACGCTGCCGAAAAGGAACACGGTCTACATACTTCCAAAGCTCGACTCCAATGCTCAAGGCTATGTCCCCTCGCTTGCTGCCATCCTTCCCCCAGCTGCTGCTGAAGTTGCGCTCCCCTTAGCAGCAATTGAGGGGAGGATGGCGGCAAAACAGGAGATGCCCATCAGCTCTCGACTTGTCGTACGACGTTCGGAACCATCACAGATGGGTCTAGGGAATGCACGTGTGCCTTCTGGGCTCTAAAATGTAGGAACCTTATCTGAATTAATCAATGGATCGATTTATTGATTAAAACTTTCTCCTGAACCCAACGAGGGCCGCCATATTGGCGCAAAACCCTTATTGGTTAGAAACCCTCGAAAATCTCTTTACTCCCTTCAAGAACAGCGTGATACTCGTTCGTTGTGGATCGTTGTGGATTTGCCATTGACTTGAAATAGAATATAGCCTTAGTGGTATATTTTTCCAGTCAAAAATGGAAATGTGACAAAATGTTGCATAGAGACTGTCTTAAGCACCTTCCACTGAGCTCAGCACTCCAGGCGTACGTCTTCTTCTCGGAATTTTACCAATAGATCCCAGCAAATCGGCGATTCTTCTCCACTATTTCGTCGAATCAGCCGAGAAGCCCCCCCATTCACCTCCACCCCGAATCCCCAATAGAATCATCCGCCTGTCACCGCCGATTCGCCGGCGCCCGTCGTTCCGCCGTCCCGTGCCGTCGCTCCCGGATTTCCAAGTACTCAGTTCAGCGTCGTTTCGACGGATTTTGTCAAGCTTCCCGACCTCTTTTCTTCCCCCCACCGCCCCCGCCGTCTTCGGCACACATCGCCGTCCACCCGCCGCAGCTTTAGGGGGGAACCAGTCCGCACATCCACCACGACATCCGCGGGTTCAACTCCGCGAAACCGCGAATCCCCGTTCGCGCAATTGTGCGTGCTGTTCAAGCGCGAAACAGCTATTCTGGATCGTTTTTCTGGCGACCGCACGGTCCTTTAAGGAGTGGAGTGGAGTGCATAGTGCGAGAGTGTTACGATGAACACAAAAACGCTCTGGAGACGATCATTTGGTTGCGCGGAATATGCGTGACATCCTGTTGTCCGTTATTCCCACAATACTTCTGCCATTCCTGAGCCAGCACGATCTAAGCCAATTAGCCAATATATCAATGCATTCACATTCCTGGCGGGGATTCCCCAAACCCCGCATTTCCCCCTTTATTTCCTTTTTCTTGCTGTTGTAACAAATTTTACGTGCTGAGTTATTCAAATTCTATATTTCTTCACATGAGTATCCATGTAAGCCTACTTTCGGAGTGATCCCCCTGTTCCTCCTCTGGACACGCTCAGCAACCGCTCCGCAGTGCCACCACAACGATGGTTCTCTGCAGTTCTAGCACATCTTTACATGTCCAACGTGAATTGTAACGGGTAATGACGACATAAGAGCGTTAGGACCTGTCAGGACCCACGTCGTTCCTGTAAGAACGTGTTACAACGAGGCAGAACCGCATCATGGCAGCACCGACTAACTATGCACCGTAGAAAAGGGCGCCGCACCGCGCCACCCATGCGTCGCCGGAATTTCCATTTTATACAAAGCTGTGAACATGAACAATAAACATTGTGGGTGGGTGAGAGTATTCGTACACAGAGAAATTAGTCATGGAAACAATAGGCAAGACGGTAATCTCGGCAACGCCTGATAACCCAGCTGATCTGCCGCTCCGCGTGGATGGCGCGGCGCGGTTTTCTTCTCTTTCTGCTGTGCAATAGCAACTTAGCATTGCTGTAAATGCTTGCACTTTGCCATTTTCAATATTACAACCTGAAGAAACTTCTGGTAAAGAAATATAATGACAGTTATCCTAATTTCAAACTGGGCGAGACATTTTATCTACTGGAACCGCATCACTTAAAACTGGCTAAGTAAAAAAAAAATGAGGAAAGACAATGACGATTGAAATCCCTTTCAAAACCTATTTAATTTTTATATGGTATCGACTGTCAGAAAAAGACTGACATAAAATTTAAATAAAACAATTATAAATAAAAATTAACCTCCAAAAAAGAAAAAAAGAAAATGAGCTCATAACGAAATGAAACAGGACCTCAAATATTCACTTCAATTCTTTTACTCTGCATTTCAATGATGTACCGGTCCAGCGTCATGCTTCTGTTTTCCGGAAAAATTCCCTCTACTAAGATCTTCTCCCATTTTCCATTGTCCTCCTTGTTAGTGGCATTCCGTAATGTATAGCTTCGTCAATGTGGCCAAGGCAGTTTTGCATCTTCGTCCACATTACTCAGACCCTTCACCACAAATTTTCCTTGGGAATGGATTAGATGACCCTGCGGGACATTTTATGAGCTATCGGAAACCCAAGAATCTCTAGAAACTGTCCAGGGAAGCTATAACTATAGGAGGTCTATTTTTATCCAAATGTACTATTTTGGATCTTTGCTTATGCCCGACTGATCACCGAGATTCCTGTCACGATAATAGGCACAGTCATGCGGAAAACGTGAGCATCATAGCGGATCCGGTATGTGGCTTTCAGCTGATTGATTCCGCACGTTTTTTGCGTTTAATTGGGCAGCTCGGCCGGGCCATATCATCGGAGGTTCAATATGTCGTATAGGTTAGACACGTCTGTAATTTCCGTCGCGTCGCTAATGCCAACCTTTGTTTCTCCAGATGTTCAGGTACATCGTAGTAGACCCCCACTGGGGCTACTAGTGCTTCCCAGGTAAGGTTGACGTTCCAACTGCACGGTTACTACTGGTAATCTGCTATAGTTAGGACCGAGCAGCGTACATATTCATTGGGTATTTTCAAATTAAAATATTTATTTTCCCTGAAAAATTCCTGAAAATATAGAAAAAATCAGATAGATGTGCGTACGAGAAAACAGTGATGTGTGTTACTGTGGCGTTCTAGAGGCAGTGGTAGGACGGGGCGCAGAAGATAGAGATCCTTGCCGGAAACGGACCCCGATTCGGTCAATATTTGGCTAATAATTTATAAAATGGTTAAATTCAATCTAAATTTTCAATCATGGACATGTAATATGTAGTTATAGTAAAAACAAAGGGTTAACGATTATCATTTCCGCCATGTAATTTAGATAACTGAAAAATTTAAATGTTCAAACAAGACAGCAGCACAGCCCTGGTGGAAGCAGCGGAAGGATTGTAGGGTTATCTCCTTCCCGAGTACTCGAATAATTGAATAGGTTTCCACATTGATGATTAGATCTACCTCTTGGATTCGCCTTTTACTCACTACTATGTACATGGTCTACTACTACTCACTGATATTCTCAAACCTCCCAATACTTCCTGAAATCCTGAAAATTCCGGAAAAAATTCCCGAAGAATGCATTGATGCATATAGGAACTCTGCTACTGCCATCAAAAGATTTCCCCAACTGTTTTTCATTTACCTTTATGATAGATTTCGTCCTCATGAATCTCACCTTTTTACTTCTTTCTTTCCCGTAAAAATACTTCTGTATTCATATCCACTATGTTCAACCAAGAAAGAAGCTAATAGTGGTTATGTATCCGCTCGCGACTGCCTTTATCCACTTTACTATCCAACCAAATTCATTCATCCATGTTTTCATTAATTATTCCCTCGGAGCAATGGCGCACGCAGGAGTTATCATTTTTATTAATCTTATTTCCTGTCCTGGTCCCCAAAACGGTGGAGACCCCAATTTTTTCCACCCCCCCCCCCCNCACTTTACTATCCAACCAAATTCATTCATCCATGTTTTCATTAATTATTCCCTCGGAGCAATGGCGCACGCAGGAGTTATCATTTTTATTAATCTTATTTCCTGTCCTGGTCCCCAAAACGGTGGAGACCCCAATTTTTTCCCCCCCCCCCCCCCCTTCCGCCCACTTTCTGCATCCGTCACTGCTTCGGAGCGTAGACAAAGCACATATCTTGGATACGCTTTCTATAGATGTCTCGTAATTGGCCTTTCCGAAGCCGGCCT
Organism: Ancylostoma ceylanicum; assembly: GCA_000688135.1. Lineage (NCBI taxonomy): Eukaryota > Metazoa > Nematoda > Chromadorea > Rhabditida > Ancylostomatidae > Ancylostoma > Ancylostoma ceylanicum. The sequence continues at coordinate 42,473 of JARK01001651.1, forward strand.
GTGTGTCACGATCCTGAAACATCTATGGTAACTTTTATCTCTGTGTACCACAGTCCAGTAGTTATTGAGTCGTTTTTCGTCAATTCCCCACCAGTTACTTTCCGCTAACTTCAAGGACTAAGCCGCTCCGCACGCTTCCCTTCGAAGTCTTCTAATCCGCCCAAACTGTCACCTCAATCCGTTGTGCCCGAGTCGGGTTTGAGAACAAACGACGTCTTTCGGCCCAGTTTCGGTTTCGACAACCAAACTTCTCAATTCTTCTTCTCTAAAACGATGTGGTTTACCAAACTTACCCAGGCATCCAATATTTTCTACCCTCTATGTCCGGCGGTTAACAAAACACTCTGAAAAATGCTTAACCAGCACCAAATGGGAAATGTCGCGATAAGCCGCATTTTCACCGCCGCATATTTCAAGACCTTTCTCGGAATCCGTGATGAATCATGCGCATTTCAGGAATAACTCAAAGAACTGGATCTCTTGTCAGCTTATTTTCTGGTGTGGGCGTGTTGATGAATCGTATCAATCATTGCCATCATTTCTTTGTTTCTCTTGAGCTTTTTTCCATCCACGAGATGAATGATGAGATTTGGATGCATCAAAATGCAGTGCAAACAAAATTGTAAGAAAATCTCCATTACTTTCCCTAAGAGCTATTAAATTTCTATCTGACACCACTCTCGAATTCACACTTTGTCAATTTCGATCCCTTACGTACTGCTCCACACCGCAAAATGTTGGTCACAGTATCCTCTCTCACAAAAAACTGTTGCTTCATCCAATATTGTGCAGATCTACCCTCCAGAAGGATTTTTCTTCCGCTACAGTGCTACTCCCAGCGTCTTTTTTTGCGTTTCGTTCATTTTTTCACGTCCAACTCTACAGTTTCCTTAGCTACAGTACCCCACATTTCAGTGCTCTCCCATGCGGGACTTAGTCCCATTCCTTTCACTGGCATTTCTCGCTGTTGGGGATGCCCATGTGGCGCTCACATTCCCCGAGGCCCGATATCCGCCATTGGATTTCCTGGACACGTCACGGACCAGTGGACCATGTGGTGTACCAGTGCCACGACGACGTAGGTCTATTTTGCAGCTATGCCACACCCTTTTGAGGTGATTCAAGTGACGAAAAATTACAGCAAAGGTAGTTCTAAACGTATCGTGAAGATTTTAAGAGTTTGTGGGCGGAATTTATACAGAAGTGGTGGTGAATTTTTCTTGAATTGGAAAAAACTGACTTTTCATGCATAGATTTTTCCTCGAAAGGAAATCCCGACGGGGACATAGCCATTTCTCCGGTGGAATTGCCTCCCGTCTCTCCGGATTGTTTACTGAGCAAATGAACCTGTGCAGCGTAGAAAGGTCTAATACAGTAAAAATATTTTTGCATAATCCATGCAGGTCTTGTACTGCGCTGAAATTTCCACGCTAATTGTTCGACTTTCAAGTGAAACAATGGATGTATGAAATCTGCGTCGTGCAAACATTAAAAGTGCTGCATCTTACCCAAGTATCCAATAATTTGGGATTACTATCATATAACTCTTGTTTCAGCACACTATACAAATTTACTCGTTGGCAGTACATACAACTTCACATGGAGGATGCAATATCCACATCAGGTACAACACCCATTCAACTACTACTTACAAAACTGTATGTCGCGAATGTTAATTTCAAATGAAGACGCAAGAGATGAATACTTGCAGTGAAAATAATAGCAATGCTCAAAAATCGACTAATATCCCAAATACTCATTATACTTCGACAACTTCGATGTATTTATTTCATCAGTGAGGTACTTTCCTTACAACAACTGCAAAATGGTTAACAAGTGCGTGAAAATGATGCCAGGACGCCACTAGCCCAGCAAAACCGGTGACTGCAGACGAAACGGGTGGTGGAGGTCTGACGATGAGTTGGCGGTGCAAGGAAAACTAGGTTCCAACAGTTTCGGAGCCGTGAATGACCAAAATTTCAGAAGACAAGCTGACGAGAATTTATGTAATTCCAAATTAATGTAGGTGACAAAATCAATTTAAGTGAAGCAACAAAAAAAAGTAATTTTACTACAAGATTGTGAATGAGCAACAGTAGTTTTAACTACTTTTGAACTCGACTACTGCCTACGCTCGATTGAGGTGGGTAGAGTTGCTGAACCTGATGAACCAGTCCGCGGTTCGTAGGAATTGGCTATTAAGAGTTCAAGAGCTGAATGGTCCGTAGAGGACTGAAAGGGTGACGCCAGAGCCGCTAGCAACCATCTCCCATCGGTTCTATTCCTTGTTCATTTTCACACCCTATAGTGATTAAATCACATCCGCAACGCGGAGTTTTTAACAAAGAAAGGTCTTGAATTCATGGGATATGTATTGATTAGCAAAAATTTCCCATAGTTATGACATCTAGTCCTACTGTCTTCGATTCTTCAAACTTTACCATGGAAACTCTTTCAAAATTAAAGTTACATCCTACTGTATAAGTAAATAAGTAATTAAGCAGGTAAATAATTTACCAATTAAAAAGTCCACGCTAAAATTGATATGAGGAGTGTTCTTTCTAGGGCGGGTACCGGATAGTCCTCATTGACAAAGACGGCAAAACGATTGAAGAGTTGGCGCCTATCAATGGGATCGAATTTGCCGGTGCTGATGACCAGACGTAAGTAGCGCTTTTACAGAAGCGCTAAACTTCATCGAAAATAAGAAGTTTTGGCCCATTTCTGAGTAGCAAAGCACATTTCCTAGAGGAAAATTTACTGTTTCGTGGACAACAAGTCCCGAAAAAGTTTCCCTTACGTAATTTTCAAGATAACTTATTCAGACTGCCTTTTGAGTATGCAATTACTCTTCTCCAAGAAGCGTTTATAGTCCATTTCCACTTTCAGGTCTCAATCACAGAATGTACGATTGACACGGCCGTGCTCACAGTGTACAGTGATGTTTGAACGACAGGCCCTAGAATGGGGAAAGAGCTATCGATTCAGGAGTTGTGCCGACGTGAATGTTTTGGAGACCATGCCTGGTGCGTGAAATCCAGACAATTCTGTCTATACTTCATTCTTTCCAACGACACGTCAATTCACGTGAGAGCTGGAATAAAAACAGGCGAATGGGTGTGGCTTCGACACAGCCTGACCAATCACGTTGGCGGACAGGCTAACGGCGACAATGCGTTGGTCAATAGCTCTCCGCGCAGGCCACGCCCACAAGTCATAATTCGCTCACCTGTTCCCGTCAAAAAAATCCAATATGGTCCAAGAATTTTTTTCCAGAAGACGACAAATGTAGTGGACACGGTACTATGGTAGACAATCGCTGTGTTTGTGAGCATGGTCATAAGGGTGATATTTGTCAATATACAAGTTAGTTCTTCCTCCTCCAAATATTTTTTGGACAAGTGGGAGGAGCCTATCCATTTTTCAGCCAACTGTCACCATGACGATGACTGCTTGAACGGTGGCAAGTGCCTAGCTGAGCCTAACTCCATCACCACAGCCAGTTGCTACTGCAGTTACGGCTTCTTTGGCAAGAATTGCGAGCAAAGTCAGATGTTTATAGAAGTTCGTGATTGCACAAATCACTAAAATCACGGTTGCAGCCTATGAACGTGCCGAAGACAACTGCTTCTCCTATGCCACTATAAACGAGAAGAAGTACGAGATGTATGGCATGTTTGATTCGGCTTGCTACAACAAGGATAAACTCAACGACAATGATGTGATCTACTACAGAAAAGTGAAGGTAAAATGGATGTTTCGCGCAGAGAAAACGCATGATTCTTGCATGAAAATCCACAAGTGGTTTACAACAGCCGAAATTAACGTTTTTAGAATGATGTGGAAATCATCCTGGACTTCAGCACCGCCTCGTGGGTATCCATTGGTTGGAGACCCGAAGGTCTCGATAAGTCCTGCCGCCTGTTCCCGGATCTCGAGGGTAATTTGAAGAACTTTTATGTTCTTAAAAAATGCCCAAGGCACAAAAATAAGGTGGCCGCGGTCCGAAGATGTGGGTCACAATGAAACGAAAAGGAGCGGGCGTTTTTCTGTGATTGGCTCTTACTCTGAACGGGCCAATTAGAGAAGAGTGGCTCTCACCCTCCTCGTTTTCCCTTCTCGTGACCCACACCCTCGATCTGAAGATGCTGAAATCAGCATATATGGATAGATTAAAAATTATTATATATGGACAACATGGAAGATTATATGGATAATTATGTATGGATAACTATAGTCTATATGGATAATTATATGGATAATTTGTAAATTTAAGGAGTTCGCTCAAAACGCTCAGCAACTGTGGATATGCCGCCACTTGTCGTTCCACCGCCATCTCAGCCTATTCGAGTGAGTTCAACCTTTTTTTTTTCTTTTCGTTGACTTAGAAATCTGGGATGGAGAGCAAATGTTCATATTTTCAATGAGGACAATCAGAGAATTTTAGCATTTTTATCAGGATACATAGAAAAGCATTTCTGCCGGAGAGAAAACCTGGTAAACTACAATTTAAAAAGTTGATCTTCTGCTCTATTTAGACTTGTCGAGTCTTGATTAGGTCCCAGCACGAAATTCAAGAGAAATATATCCTTTTCTGAGCCTCAAATTAGGCTTTCACTATGTACAGTGAGCGTCAATGGCGGTGGCCCATCTCAGCGAGTACGCCACACAACCGCGCCGCGCGCGCCGGAATAGTTGTCGCCTTCTGCCATTATGCTATTTCTAGCGAGTGAACGTGGAAAAATGGGATCACCAAATCGGGAAGGAAAGCGCTTAGAAATAGCACTCCGGCGGCTGACGACATCGATTCCGGCGCCGCGGATCGGCCACCGCCATCGACGCCCACTGTACATGCAACAGCGCAAAGAATTCATTTGAAACGGGGAGGGGTGCAGTGAATTGTGAGGGAAAGGGGGAGGGGCCACCCTTACATGATTGATGCATTCAAACACCTCTCATAATTCGATGTCAGCTCGCCCTTCGATGGCAGACAATTTCAGCATTTTGACAAATTCGAAGGTTGACAAGGTAAAGTTGACATTGAGGGGCGAGAAAGGGTGTTTGAATGCACCAATAGCACATCAGCAGCACCGCCCCGTTTTATCTTACGGTCCCCATTTCAGCAAAACAAGTACTCCTTACAGAGTGTCAAATAACAATCTCATATAGAAAACTGACGTGAAATTATCAATGGATAACCTTCTCATAAAAATTTCCATCTTAGAGAGATCCACCACCAACTCCTTCTGATCCGCATGACCAAGAACAAGTGTTTGATCGCGATCATCCACCGGCAAAAATCGCTCAAGAAGGTCCACGGCCAGTGATGCCACGGAATAATGGACTCCGTAGGAATTTCCTCCCATTCTTTTCCGGAAACAGCCCAATAATAGCTAATAGCCTCAATCCTTACAGTGGATGCAGCACTGCGGGCACCATTACATGCCATGGATTGTGTTGATGTGTTGATTGGTGCAATACGTGATGGTCGTACGAGAGTGCAGGACTCCTATTCGAGGGATCGATCCACACCTTTGGAAGACTCCTGGTAAAAGAAACTAGAGCACCAGGTTGGAAAGAAAAAAAGAATGGGTTGTGTTTTCAGGTACGATGGTGAGATGTCATTAGTCGCTTCAGCTGGTCGAGAAATTGATGGCAGGACTGTAGTGATGTTCCGAAGACCCATACAAGGTTGGTGTGACGGAAGTCGATGAGTTTTTCGTTTGATAAAAAATTGAAAGGAAACATTGGAAAAAACGCTCTTAATAAAGGGCAAATCTCATCGAAGGGGGCGCTGTAGAAACTTTAGAGGGGGGGGGGGGAATTCATCAAATCGAGGCAAAATTCCTGATCTCTTAGAATCTTGCCTTTTCCTTCACTATTTGAGAAGAAGAATCCTTTTTTACAGTCAAAAGGAATAAGAAAAATTGAGGATTATCTTTGAAGAAGCATGAGTAGTGAACCTATAATAAAAAGCAAGGATGTGATCAGCAGGCAAGGGGGGGGGGCGGTGCCACTGTTGTACGACTGGTGTACCTACACAAACCCCGTTGGCTGTTGATATATGGCGTATAGCGCTCACGATCGCTCGAGTGCGGCGGCAATGACTCTGATACGTATGATACGTATCTGCCACCGCTATCGCCGACAACCATTCAATATGTATCGAAACCATGTTCACCTCCTTCCGGATTCACCAAGAAAATTCGCCCACCATAGAACTGCAGTCACACTACACTGGGAATGAACAGGGAGGATGTGCTGATACCGAACGGCAGGAGGATGTTTGCGAGTAAACCAATCGTAAAACAGTGGCACCGCCCACCTTCTCATTCTCACATCCTGTACCTCAAAACTCAACAATTTTACACAGAGCAGTGATAGGAAGTCTACAGAGGAGTGATCTATGGATAGGTGCTCACCTCTGTAGCGGCGCGATTCTATCGCCGCGACAAAATCGCTGCGATTTTGTTGCCAGCACAATATTTAAGCATCAACCTAGAAAAGCACACCCATGCCGTAAACTGTCCCGATTCTGCCTTTACGGGTGGGATTTTGCGGATAACGCGATAGGCAGCGATCAATCGCGGCGAAAATGAAATAGTCAACTATAATCGCTCCCAGTGAATCGTTCTCGCGGGCCATTCCCTAGGCCTAGAGATCAATTCAGTATGATTTATCCATTAATTAACAATTTCAGTTGTTATCCCTTTTGTTTTTTTTTATTATTTCGATGGATTCATTATTATCATTACCAAAGGATTATTTTCCTTACATTCCACAGTTTTCTCACTCTCCCATTTCCAGAAATCGAACCCACAGACCATCCACTAGGCCCAGGACGAATGTTCGTCGTGTGGGCCAAAGGTCAACAACAAGGTGCATACACTCATGGAGCGCCATCGGCTTTGGATGGACCTAATTCAAGCACTCACTTCTATCCAGACGACATCATCAAGTATCATGGAGGTGAGGATACCTCTAGATGCACCAACTTCTTAGGTGAAGCGTTTACACTTTCAGCGAAGAATCGCGGTGTGCATCCGATCGACTTCACCACACCGGTCAAAATGCTTCGGCCAGGTGACGCTGCATTTGGCGTCAATATTGCTGCCAGTGAGTTTTTCGGCTAGGTTGTTTTAGGAATAACGCAATTGCGGACAAGGTCACAGAAGCACTATATAGGATACCCGACTATAGAATATCTATGAAACCCATTCTCCATTTCCCATTATTGATCACTTTGCAGCTCCATCTGCTCAACTTCCCACACATCATGACACTGCCAAACATCCAGCTATAACTACTCCATCATCATCTTCATCACCACCTACGTCAACAAAATCAACCAGTCACATTTCATACCGCGAAGACTCATCCAGCACTCGGGACTCTACGATACTCTTTGTTCTCGTTACTGCCTTTATTGCATTGTATTAAATATTTATTATGTGTATTGAAAATCTACTTCACATTCAACTGGCAGAATTGAACTGGAAAACAAGAGAAAATATACGTTTATTCATTTCAACGGGTAATCGAAATTTCTTAACAAATATCCCCATAAAGACCAACAAAACTCATCACTAGACGAGGGTTAACAAATATTCTAACGTTTAACTGTCTTCGTCCGAATCTCCACCGTGTTCATCGTTTGAATCTTGATCGCTTTCGAAGGTGCCTTCTGGTAGGGAGTACAGTCTCACCACAGGTGACTGTGGATCTTTCATCAGTAGGTACTTTCCTTGGGGTTGACGCATGCAGCTGGAATACGCAACGTTGCAAACTATTTCCAATTCCGAAGACTAGTTCCAGGACACTGATTAAGTGTGATACGCAAGCTCCACAGCTTCTCGAATGGAGACTTATCTAGCACACGTTGGATCGTCCAGGAATCACTGATGATACACGGTGATTTGCACAAAAAAAAACGACCGATTATGAATAATTTTAATAATCTGTAATAATTTTAATAATGAATAATCCTATTTATTGTGGTACCGCTTGGGCACCGAGATCAAGCGTGATGATGATGAGAATGGCCGACACACGACCCTACCCCACCCCACCTCCACAGCAAAACTTGAGCCAGACTTTCCCTGCTCAAATAAATTCTACCCTTCCTTCACCCAAACACCCTCTCATGATGATCTATCATCGCCGGCTTGACTTCCTGTGTATAATTTGTCATAAAAGCTTTGAACTCCATCAGAGCTACCACACGATCTCGTTCTCTCGTTCTTGCAAGAGAAAAAGACAGATGCAATGAGTTTTCAAGGAGTTTTGTTGACCCTAACCTCGATCCAGACATAGGACTATGTTATGATATTGCACAAATGAATTAGTGCGCTATCTACCTGACAAGGAAAGTGCACGAGCCTAACCCCGGGGATTGGAACGGAACATTCACTTTCGGAAGCATTGTCTAGGATGATGTGAATATATGTACATCATTTTTGCCCAATGTTCCTGATGCGCTCAGGAGGGCGCGTCAGAGATTTTGCTACTGCACTGCCACGGGACTACATGATGTGCCGGATTTTGTGAAACGTTAATCACCCAAACCAACGTGGTTACCGTGCGTAGTTGTGCTATAGACTATGTAGTGTTTTAAGACGCATTTTACAAAAATTTGGTCTAGCTTGGTCATGTAACCTTGAGCTAATGCCCTAGTGCATTGGCTCGATGGCCGAGTGGAGAATGCAATTGACTATCAGGCATATGGTCGAGGGTTTGAATCCCACCAGCGCAAATCCTTTTGCATTTTTGAATTTCAAGCTTTTGACTTTATTTGAAGTAGTTCTTATTATTACAACACACCAGATATGTGCACTACTGCACAAACTACGAAGCAGCTCCACTATGTGAAGCATAGTTCCATGTTAGGTAGGAAAGATTCCGACTTGATGTTTTTGTAACATGGTCTCTTTTTTGATGGGATCCTTTTTCGTTTTTTTTTTGTAAACCTTTTTCCGATTTCACTGGCAGAATCCAAAATTTCGATATTCTACCTAAAAGATCGATGTGTTACCCACTCGTCCACTTTGNGAAGATTCCGACTTGATGTTTTTGTAACATGCTCTCTTTTTTGATGGGATTCTTTTTCGTTTTTTTTGTAAGTCTTTTTCCGATTTCACTGGCAGAATCCAAAATTTCGATATTCTACCTAAAAGACCGATGTGTTACCCACTCGTCCACTTTGCCGCGGCTGCAATGCTTGCAGCTAGGACTCACGCGCGCATGAACTGACGAAACAAACTCATATAAAAATGCGTCTCCAAACGTTCCATCGTCTGTAGGATAACTATTCACGGTAAGCACGGTTCAAAGTTGCATGAAACCCATCCAGGACTCCTACAGTAGGGCAGTAGAAAAATTGGCGCCATTCAACCTTCACGGACCCAAAACCTTCAAAAGAAAATTTTGACTGAAACATTGCATAAGGGGTTATTTGAGGTGCTGAACACGAATATCGTATCCATTTTGTACCGCAACCGCATTTTTGTAGAGTTACAGTAGGTGTACTACCGCATGCTACCGCATGCTACCGTACTCCTACCGTAACCCTACAAAAATGCGGTTGCGGTACAAAGTGGATATGAAATTCGTGTTTACACCTTATGTAACCCCCATATGCAAAGTTTCGGCCAAAAAGATTTCCTTGAAGATCTTGGGTCGGTGAAAGTTGAAGGGTGCAGGAAGATTTTTGACGCGCTCTCCTGAGCGCATCAGAAGCATTGGGCAAAAATGATATACATACATTAACATCACCTTAGGCAATGCTTCCGAAAATGGATGTTTTGTTTCGATCCCCGGGGTTAGCCTCGTGCACTTCCCTTGTGAGATATTTCCGCAATCTTGAAATAACTTAGGTAAACCTCTTGGCGTTTATAACCTCAGGAAAAAGTATAAAACACATAGGAAAACAGAGAGCTGAAAGTGTCTAAAGCAATCAGAAAATCCTCTTAATCACATTAAACTACCACGCAACACAAGCAGCACTTCAATGCAACGATAAACACCACCAACCTGTCAATGACGCATCGGAGGATTCCCCAGCCATTATCCATGTTCATCGAGATATTCTGGGCAAATTCAACTGGTCGCAACTGTTGAGTGCCGAGGATCACATGCTGTGCACTGTTGCGCACAGACATCCGAGAAACGTAACCAAACTTTATCGCATCCGAATTTGCAAGCAGGGCCTATAATAAAAAAACTGTGATTCCATGCCGGGACAAAGGTCCTAACGAGTAGTAATAAATTCTCCTAATTTCAGACCTAACTCAAAAGCAGCTCATTAACATCAAATCTAGTTCTAACCTGAACGGTCCATTTCGCCAGTTTGCAACTGTTGTTCTTGATTTCCGTTGCTAGAACAGCTCCCTTCTGTCCATCCAATTTGACTCTGAAGAAGGAAAATTGGAGCTCACGCGAAAAAAATCCAGCGGTCAAGACTCAAAAGCACTGAGTTCGGTTTATAGAAGCATAAATAACCACGCTGAACAACCTCAGCAACGAAAAAAAGTAAAAACAGACAAGATAGACGAAAATAATTGGACGAGTGCCAACTTAAATCATTACAACGTACCTCCAATCAACACCACCCGACTGTGAGCTGTCCCACTCATTGAACGACTTGATGGTTAGGTACTGTACGTCTCCAGAGGGACCAGCCTAAAGAAAGTAGCTCACCATTTGGTTGATTTTTACACAGAAACCTGACAAAAATAACGATAAGACAGATCTCACCATTACACCATCGTGCTCTGTACGACATACAACCTCAATCGGTTTACCATTTGCATTCTTTCCCAAAGTCCATTTGCGATACCTGAAATAGGTGAAATAAAGACTAACCAGACCGGTTATCATAAAAGTGCGTTGTAAAAACGGAAGATTTCAGAAATATTGTTGGAAAACGCACCGATATCCGCATCCAGACTCCCCTCCCTCTTCCTCGAATGGAGCGCGTGGGTGCGCCATAACATAGGGATGCTCGTTTCGCTTGAGTACTTGACGGCGGAAATTTTGGTTAATAAACAAGGCTTCCGTAGCAAGGTCCTGGAATTAAATATGTTGGACACTTCCATCTCATCCAGACGCAAAGTATTTGGGAGATTACCAAACATAATAATGGATATTAAATTAGTAAGGAGGTTTCTAACATCCTATCTTGACAAAAATTTACGTTTTCAAAATGAAAAATGGTGATCAAGGACGTGAAGAACGGCAAATGCTTTAGAAGAAAAAAAAAACAAAGTACTCAACCTTGAAAACAAACAAATCTAGCAAGAGAACATCTACACCTCACCAAAGCTAACTGTACATCATAGAAGTTGAATCAGAAAACCTGCAAAATAATAACCAACCTTAGCATTGTTAATTCCAGCTCCCTCAAATGATGGCGGGTCACCGCTCGTTTCTGACACTGTCAAAGCATCTACAGGATTCGAAATACCGCCAGTGTCTCTCTTATCCAAGAACAGCTTGTCACCAACACGATGTGCCACAATATCCCATGAGTAGACCTAAAATTCTGCTATAGATCACGAGAAAACACCGAAAATCACGAGAAAACGCGGGAAAAACCAGCACATACCGATCTGGGAGCAGTCATGAGCGTGGCCAGGATTATGTCAGTAGCGAAGACATTTCCGATTCCCTGCTGGGCCAGTTCTTCTATTACAGGATCTTCCGTTGTGGTAACATTGTAAAAGTTGCCTCCACATCGTTGTAAAGTTATAGGAGTTCTCACAGATACACGATCAATAGTCTGCAAGAGACAACGCTGATGTCAAGCCCATATTAAGGCAAATATACAGTGCGTTTCATAATTATAGGACACCCCCGAATTTCCCACTCCCGGGTTTTCCTCTGACCATGGAATTTTCTCTCTAGTACCATTGTGTTCAGCACCTAAAATAACCTTGGTACCCAATTTTTGAGCTAACAGCAGCAACTCTGGTTTTTTAAAACTTTATTTTTCTCTTTCCGCACACTTCGCCGTCACGACACACCTTCAAATTCTAACAAGTTTATTTGCCGCACAATCGAATTTACGAAAGTTCGATAATTTATGGAGCATCTATGGATCACACTGATTTCACACAGCTCGCTACTCCTGCTCTTTAGAGGGAAACTGAGGACATGTGCGTCGATAGACATCGGACATGCAAAACTGCCTATCTCAATTTCTCAGCCGCTCATTGCTGACGGAAGGTGCACTCAAAACTGGGTGTTAAGGACCCACTGTAGTCCTACTTTAGAAATACAGTCAACACTAGTCACAGGCTACTCCGTTGGCTTTGCTAGGTGGCAATCCAAGTAGGCAACACTCGCCCGACATCGAGGTTCCCCCANGCCAACAAGGACCCACTGTAGTCCTAGTTTAGAAATACAGTTAGCGCTAGTCACAGGCTACTCCGCTGGCTTTGCTAGGTGGCAATCCAAGTAGGCAACACTCGCCCGACATCGAGCTTCTCCCACATTTATTTACTAAAACCTTCGGATAGGTGGTTCAAAATGACGTATATTACTCATAGGAGTTTTCTGAGGTCCGGCGCTGCCAGAGCAGACACCGTCCTCTGCTTGCTCAAGTGTCTGCTCCGCGCAAAATAGGCAGTAACTGATGGCATGTTAGGAACAAAATGTCACAGCTGATAAAGTGACCAAATCCTGTTCCAAGCACTGTGATTGGTCATGAATGAGGTGACTATATACTAGACTTCGTAATTACGGTAAATGGAATAGTCGTTGACGTGATAACGGAAGACAGACAAGACGTTCAGGAGAAGGAATTTTTTCGAGGTTGCTGTCATGTTTTTGGGTTCACTTCCCGGCGAAAGCCGACCTGGCCAGTAAGAGATTGGAACGTGGTCTAACAGTGCAAGAAATCAGAAAATGCCAGCGAGCAATTTCCGACATTTTGAGCCGCCGATTCATGGGTTTTAATAAGAAAATATGGAAAAACCTCGATGTCGGACGAGTGTTGCCTAGTTGGATCGCCACCTAGCAAAGCCAACGGAGCAGCGTGTGACTAGTGCTGACTATATTTCTAAAGTAGGACTACAGTGGGTCCTTAACACCCAGTTTTGAGTGCACCTCCGTCAGCAATGTGCGGCTGAGAAGTTGAGATAGGCAGTTTNCTGGCCAACAAGGACCCACTGTTGTTAGAAATACAGTTAGCACTAGTCACAGGCTACTCCGTTGGCTTTGCTAGGTGGCAATCCAAGTAGACAACACTCGCCCGACATCGAGGTTCTCCCATATTTCTTCACTAAAACCTGCGGATGGGTGGTTTCAAATGACGGATATTACCCATGGGAGTTTTCTCAGGTCCGACGCTGTCAGATCAGACACTGTCCTCTGTATGCACAAGAGTCTGCTCCTCGCGGAATAGACAGTAACTGATGACATGTTAGGAACAAAATGTCACAGCTGATAAAGTGACCAAATCCTGTTCCAAGCACTGTGATTGGTCATGAATGAGGTGACTATATACTAGACTTCGTAATTACGGTAAATGGAATAGTCGTTGACGTGATAACGGAAGACAGACAAGACGTTCAGGAAAAGAATTTTTTCGAGGTTGCTGTCGCGTGTTTGGGTTCACTTCCCGGCGAAAGCCGACCTGGCCAGTAAGAGAGTGGGACGTGGTCTAACAGTGCAAGAAATCAGAAAATGCCAGCGAGCAATTTCCGACATTTTGAGCGGCCGATTCATGGGTTTTAATAAGAAAATATGGGAAAACCTCGATGTCGGACGAGTGTTGCCTACTTGGATTGCCACCTAGCAAAGCCAACGGAGTAGCCTGTGACAAGTGCTAACTGTATTTCTAAAGTAGGACAACAGTGGGTCCTTGTCACCCAGTTTTGAGTGCACCTCCGTCAGCAATGAGCGGCTGAGAAATTGAGATAGGCAGTTTTGCATGTCCGATGTCTATCGACGCACATGTCCTCAGTTTTCCTCTAAAGAGCAGGAGTAGCGGGCTGTGTGAAATCAGTGTGATCCATAGATGCTCCATAAATTATCGGAATTCCGCGAATCGGAATGTACGGCAAATAAACTTGTTAGAATCTGAAGGTGTGTCGTGACGGCGAAGTGTGCGGAAAGAGAAAAATAAAGTTTTAAAAAATCAGAGTTGCTGCTGTGAGCTCGAAAATTGGGTACCAAGGTTATTTTAGGTGCTGAACACAATGGTACTAGAGGGGAAATTCCATGGACAGAGGAATAGCCGGGAGTGGGAAATTCGAGGGGTGTCCTATAATTATGAAACGCACTGTAGTATAGTTAATTAGTAAGAAATACAGAAAACAAGGGAAAAAACAGCTGAAACCAAGACCTTATCATAGAAATGAAGTGTTCCATATTGATGTTTGTCAATGTCTTCACCACTTCCAACACCAGGGAGATTAAGTTTGAGTAGACGTGGGAAGTCCATTTCTTCGATGACGCGCCAATCCGGACGAACTTGAACAGAGGGGAGACGTTCCTGAACAAAGTATGGATATTGATTACGATGATAGTCTCCACTACCACAAGGAATCAGCATAACACAGGTGCAAAGTCCGTAACAGGGTGACCATACGCAGAATTTGAATAAAATTTTCAAAGTCACATGACCTAGTTGACAGCAATGAATGAGAAAATAGCGTAATTGTGAGGCTCATGATTTCTTTAAAATGAACACATACACACTACTCAAGCGTATTACTTGAATAAATAAATATCAAGAAAAACTAACCTTCGGCCTCTCTCCAGGATAACGTCCACCAGGACCACGTTGACCCTGACGAGCGTTTCCTCCACGACGCTGCCACATCTTGAAAGCTCGCTGCTGTTCTCTAAATCGAGGAAAATCCATCAGCCCTGTAGTGGTCAAATTCGTCGCAACCCACTTGGCAATACTTCTCTTCATCTTCAAGTTCTGCCCTTGCATCGCTTGATCACGCCTTTCCTGCTCCTTCTGCAGCAGCTTCCTGAACTGCAGCTGACGTGCACGGAAGTTACGCTGCGGATTGCGCTGCACTGGCTTCGATGAGTCGACCAATTGGAAGTTGTTCTCATCCATGCCATGCACGTAGTCGAACTGACTTCCAGCATTTGCCGCTGATCCATACATTCGCTCGTTGTAACTACAACAAACATCATAAGAACTTTGTAGCCTAAAAAACCATTGAAATCCTCACCGCTCATTTCCTCGACGATAGAAGAAACGATCTACTCCAATCCAGTCAGCAACACGACCAATTCGATCAGCCTGCAAGAGCAGCGGAATTTCGACCGAATATTTTTGAAAAATCACGACAAGGAATGAACTTTGAATAAACAGTTCCATTTCTCACGAAAGTGAGAAATTAAGAAAGAAGTGAGAGCGATCACATTAAAAACAAACGTGGAAACGCTTTTTTCAGGAATTATTACAGGTGGGAGTAAATGTGGTTGTGGAGTAGGCAATAGTTGTGGAAAAGACACTAGAAACAACTAATTAATGAGGAAACACAGTAATTCGAGAAGCAGGACGTATCAGAAGGCTGCTGTATGCACAAATAATCAACCTTCACTGATTCTGAGAGAGGGCAGAGAAGGAAAGAGAGGGGGAGGGTGGGAGGGATGGAGGGAGAGAGAGATAGAGAGCATGCGATGCGTACCACAAAGTTGGAGGGAAAATAAATGAAAAGTCCCAGTTTTGGGAGAACCTCTGGCGAATACGAAATTATAGGTGAAATGGTTTAAGGAAGCCCGGCAAAAGTGCCTCATAGAAAATGTTAGCCAGGAAGATGGCAGAGAAAAAGCACGAAATAATAACGAAAATGAAAAAATAGATGTTCACAATGAATTACCTTGTTGTACTGCTGGAAAGGAATTGACGTGTCCAGCGCTGGCGGTGAACCCAGCGGTCCCCAACCATTGGGATTGGCAGCAATTTCACAAAACTCGAATTTCGGCAATGTCATCCCTTTAAAGGAAAGACTCACTAAGGAAAAGGAGACATGGAGAAAAGCATAAGCAATCACGAAGGAATCAGATATCCAAATGGAAAAATACAATTGAATCCAAACAATGGAAAATGACATTTAAATAATAACTTTACTGGATATGTCAAACAAGTAAACATATCGAGGAAATATCAACAAACAAGTCGCATCATAAATTATCTTAATTTCACATAAAACAACACGGATTGTCAAGTACGACATAAACTCTTGTATCACAATCACAGCAAGACACTAGACTCACACATAAATTTTACCTTAACACAAAACAACTAACCAGGAACAACAATAACATCATGAAACCATCTCAATAAGTGTCATGGTCATAAGTATTACTGAGAATTATAAAAACAGAAAAAGAAAGCAGATCATCAATGTTTGTCACCAGCTTCCAAAAAAGGGCATGGAAATTCAGGATAACGGCAGAAGCCAGTTCGTCAGAAGTCCTCTCCTTCGAAACGGAGGAAAATAAAGTCGAATGTAATTCAACAAGGAAGGGAAGCGAACAACCCAACCTATTTGAAGAAACATAACTTTTCGGCCCTCCTTTTGCTCAAAACTACCCGACTAAAACTGAAACACGTAGCACAAGGAATTCTAAACTATGGATAAATAAAGTAATCTCTCTGTTCCCCAGTAAAAACAAGCTTAAGTAGAATAGCAGAGAAAAAACGCGATGACGCGTCAATCAGTAAAATGCTATTGTATTGAGAAATTTTCATATAACCACCTATAGCCGCAACCAGCTCATTTCGATTTGTGACTCCAAATCGGCACCTTCTCAGGAGGCAAGTGTTTCCCTTGTATTAGATCCGCGGCTCGTTCTGCCAGCATGATCACTGGACCATTCAGATTTCCACTTACGATGGATGGCATAATGCTGGCGTCGACGACCTATAGAACATAAAATCTTGCGCAATTAAAAGTAAAAAATCATGTTACATGCTTTTACTCACCTTTAGGTTCTCAGTGCCATATACCGATAACGTTTCAGGATTCACAACCGCCATTTTATCCTTCTCCGGTCCCATTTTGCATGAACCAGACGGATGATAAGCTGATGCTGATGCTTGCCTACGAAGAGAAACATTTTTTAAAATGTTTGAGAACAAGATGGGTAAATCTCTGAGCACGCAAATTCATGAGAAATGCTGACGACGCCGTTTTCGTACAGCTATAAATTAAGTAACAACTGAATCATCAACATACTTCACAAATTTGTCGATGTCTGCATCAGACTGGCACTGCTTCCCAGGTGCTAGCTCATCTCCTCGGAATGGATCGAAAGCTTTCTGTGCAAAAATCTCGCGCGATAATTTGATACATCTCCTGAAATAGTCGTGGACTCAAAGAAGAAGCAATTGAATTACCAAAAAGATCTATGCCCACCTAAACTCCTTCCAGTCATCATCATGATCCATATATTTCGGATCAATAATTGGATGTCGCCGTGGATCCTTCGAAGACAACTTGATACATCCCTTTGACTTTGTTCTCATGTTTCCAACATGAACCTACAAACGTTAAACGGAGCAGTTGTTCAGATTGTACTGCCTTGGATGAAGCAGAGCTCGGATCATAGTTTTGGAAAAGAATGAGACACAAAGTTTCATGACAAATAATCACCTGGAACGCATGACATGTTCCTATTTTCCTTCCATCGTCATGAACAGTGGACGGCAAGAAGTGGAACTGTATATCCGGATGATCGATATCGTCTCTTGATCTAGCAAATCCACCGGTTTCAAGATGACTTGACGCGCCTAGCCCTTTCTGCATGGTGAACCACTCTGGAAAACAACAATTCTGCTCCAATATGCGATCAGCACATCCTCTTTTTTTATCAGAATGTCAGCTCATGGCGATTAAACGATGAATTGCATTGTTTCAAGTGTTAGGTACAATGTTGACACCAAAATAAGAAGGCCATTGAATTTCTAAAGAAATTGAGGCAAAGTTCCACTCGGAGCAGCTAAAGAAACAAGGATTCCTTTTCCAAAATTATTCAAAGGTGAATTTTCACCTCAAAAACTAGAAGAAATCACCTAGCCATAAAGGATGACACCATTACTGCTGTATCAAAGCTGAAAAGAAACAGCACATACCCATTCCAATTTTTATCATGTGATGTGGGAATCTCCAAGAGCTTTTGTTATACAGCGTGATAGGCTTGGTGCACTTCTGCTGCACATAAATCTCCAAGTGGTCCTGAAATAATGCAAAATCTGGTGGCAGCGGATGAGTGTGAAAGTGCCACGTAATTTCCTCTCATTGAAACTCAGTTCTGCAAAATTGGTAACACTTCCCAAGCAATTTTCTGTTAAATTCAACAACAATAACAACTCCTTTTTAGAAATACTTCACCTAAGCCATGATAGGAATGCTTGCCTGCTGAACAGCGTGGCCCTTTCAATGAAAGTGAAGAGATTGAGATAACTTACTATGAGATTTTCGCCCACTCCTGGTAAATTCACCACTACAGGAATCTCGTGAGCTCTGAGATGATCTGCCGGGCCAACTCCACTCAGCATTAACAACTGTGGCGAATTAATAGCGCCTGAAAAGTGATGTTTTTCCTGCCTTCCTGTGTGGACGAACAAGAGAACAACGATCAAACGATACCTCCACAAACGATAACATCTCCTTCGCAATAGATCTTCTCACGGCTGTACGAGTCAATATTGTCAGTACCATAGAAATTCATTTTTCTGAAAAAAAATGAGGCAGTATTCACCGACCAAAACAAAGCCTTTGAAAAACAAAAGTTTAAACTTCGAAGTTTTTAGAATTACCTGATAAATTCAATACCAATGGCCCGTGTACCATCGAAAAGAATCCGAGTGCAGGTGATCCCTGTTGATGTGTGGAAATTTGGACGAGACAAAATAGGATGTATATATGCCCTTGCTGTGCTGCACCTAAACTGTGACAAGGCTAAATTCTTGAAAATGCCACCGAAATCTGGCGATGAAAAGTCGTCTAATGGGAACTAAGCGCACCAAACCACAATTAAGCCAACACCACAACAACAACTCTCTTACCGTACACCGTTATGGATCGTCATATCGAATGTCCCCAGACCTTCCTGCTTGAACCCATTGACGTCTTCTGTAGTACCAATCGGATGTTGCGTACCAGCTTCGAGGAATGCTTGGTGCAGAGGATGTTCACCACTGCCACGCTGCACCTTTTGTGGACCAGCATGACCTCTATATGGATCATTCGGACCCTGAATTGGTAAGTTTCAAGACAACAACACTAATCCATTGCATCAAAAGTTTATACCTTCGAATGCGAATACGTTTCGGACCTCTTAAAATACGGAAGACAATTCTGATAACACCATCCTTTAGCGCCGTCTTCTTTTTCCCATCTATCATAGTCTAACGGATGACCACGCACGTATACCATTGCATTCAGAGTAGAGCTTCCACCCCACACCCTGAAATTCTAGGGATTAAAAACTGGAGTTAAATATATGATCCCCGGAATTCGTCCTCAACAGTACCCATTTCACCTCAACAGGTCACTGAAATACAAGCCGACCTGCCTCGTGGCCAGTAGAACACACGATTTCCCACATTCTTCTGTGCCACCGTGTGATAAAACCAGTTGTAGCGATCGTGGCAAAGATTGTACATCAATGCTGCTGGCATGTGGAGTCGCCAATCCCACCAATAATCCTGAGGTCCGGCTTCGACCAACAATACACGATTTTCAGGATTTTCTGTTAAGCGATTGGCTGAAACAGGAAGTATGGTCGGTTGGAGGGAAGAAAGGTGTTCTCGGGAAATAAATTACAAGTGAGCCGAAGTGAAAGAGGCTCTCAGCGCTTGCTGACAGCTATGCCCCTGATTCAGTAATGTCCTGAGGAGATTCTACCTTTGATGATTATCGGACACTTACCAACCGCGCGCGTCAGTCCCCGGCAAGGCAGTGTATAGAAAGCCGCGGCTTCCTGTCTTTTCGTAGGAAGGACAGGTCTGCTTTGACCTAAGATGACTAATAAAGTGCTGGAGTGAGTTATGACATCTCTTGAACTACATACATCTGGCTGTTTCCTCTCAACTTCAAAAAGGCAAAACAGCCTGACGCTACGCGTGCGGGTGGTAAGTGTCCGCAAACGACCTTTGATATAAGCTTCATTTATAGTGCGTCGGAGCCCGACGCGGTCGGATAACAAAAGATGAGTATCGATCATCGTCTGTCGGACTACGACGAGGATCAATACGTATCATTTGTTATCCGACCGCATCGGATTCCGACGCACTATAAATAACGCTATAGGTTATGGAACCTTCTATAGATTCGACGGTTTCAGTAATTGTAAGCTACTTTTTAACCGTGACCACAACAGTGAGGTCCTCAGATGGCAATCACATGAAATAATTCATGGAATAGTTCATGTTCTATTTCGAAGTTTTGTTTTACATTAAAATGCTAATCCTTCTACCTGAACTTGAAAGAACTATGTATTGCTCGGGATTCCCCCTTTCCTTCGAATGTAATATATGGTCCTTGTCGAAAGTATAAACGGACTGCATGTGCGGCTTCAAACCGTCTTGGCTGCAGAATCGCGGCGGGACCCACTGGACCCTCTCACCTGAAGCATGCTCTCTTCGCATCCTTCGTCTGGGTCCTGCCGCAATATTGCAGTCACGGAATCCGTACATCTTTTCGAGAAGGACTGTAAAGTAACAAAAATATAAATAATAATTTACCGATAACACTTCCAGCGGAACCCGCTCCAATAACGATGTGAGTCGGTTTCTTGTTACCCAATTCCGGGAATATATGTCCCATTTTGAAGCTTTCACGCCATGTTGCATTTCTGATGCTGGACGCATGTAAACGTCGTGCTCCACGAAGTGCTCGCCCGATGGGCTTTCCAGCTTTGTTTAGCATATAACCCTGAAAATCCAGAATCATCGATGACCCACAAATTGCACAGTAGAAAGAATGACTTCTAGGTTTGTGAAAGCTAACTTGCAAGATAGGACAAGCTATCCAACCGCTCATAACATAGCCCAGCTCAACAACGTTAAAATGAACCCTACTATGATTATTCCAGGTAAGTGAACAACAAAGTGGAACAGCGAACTAACAAAGTGAATTTCAATTTAAAAAATAAAGCGCTAGAAACCGGTGAAAACCTACACAAACCATGAAAAAGAGAAGAGTAGGAAACCTCCATGTTGAAAATTTAATGTTAAAGGTCTAGAAGTTACCGTAACTCGTCCGTGCAGCTGTTGAGCACATGAGCAACTCGTACACATGGATTGGAGCGCGCTAACTCAGCACCGAGATAATATGGCTCTTTCAGATTTTGCAGCAATTCCAGGTTTGGCACTTTGCTGAGGATGAGAGTAGTGGTCAAATTCGTCGAATCGCACAGAGAAGACGGTCTTGGTCGGTCCCAGTAAGGCCTTTGAAGGCAGCAGCCACGGAATTTTTTATGTTTGAGATTTCGGTGAATTTCGAGGCACTCAGGGGGTCCTATCTATTCCTACCTAGGCGACTGCGCGGGCGTGCGCGGCGCGACGGATACCTGGAGTGAATCCGCGGCCGTCCACTTTCGTCCACTACAGCGAAATTTCGCTATCATTTACTTTGTTGATTCCTTCTAGGGAACCACCAAGTAAAGTTGCCAAAACGGATGTGTGGAGAGAATAAGCGAACCGTTGAACTCTCCGCAAATGCAGTATGATCTCAATCGTTCCGTTGCGATATAGAGATTGAATAAAGAATAAAGAACCACCAAGTGCATCAGATGTTTTCCTAAGTTTCATCGCAATTAGAGCTGCTAACATTTCTAGACGTGGTATCGTCTGTTTTAGTTTCGTTCATCAAATCTTTCGTTGATCGAGTCTTTCCACTTGTAAGAGTAATGACCTGGCAAGTCTTATTTTGCCAGAGGAAACTGCATGCCGCAAGCTCAGACACTCGGACCGTCCGAGCGCTCGCCGCCAGCGCGGGACGTACGGTGATCGCAGTCCGCTCGCGCACTCATCGCAGACCGCTCGTACGGTACAGAGAGGCCGCTCGCGGAGTAATGGTGTAGCGCTCGCACGCTCTCCACCGTACGAGCGGCCCGTCTCCGCCGTGCGGGCGGTGTGCCACGACCGTGCGAGCGGGGTGCGCGAATGACCGTGCGACCCGCGCTGGCGGCGAGCGCT
>JARK01001651.1:64734-87369 GCA_000688135.1 Ancylostoma ceylanicum
GTCCGAGTGTCTGAGAGGGTTGCCGTGTGGTGGCGAACTAGACGGTTGGGTGGCTCCCTTTTTGTGTGTTGCTCACGGTTTTTCTGGATCTTTATTCGTCCGACCTGCACCTGGTGGTGCAATGGTAGGATGTTAACAATAAGAGGGCGTGGTGAAGTATGTTACATAGGGTATCTGGGCAAGGCCCATAAAAATATCACTGGGGTCATAACTAATGGCTCTTACCTGGGCTATACAGGATTATATGAGATACTGCACACTACTTCTAAAGAACGTGCCGCTGGAAGCGGCACATGCCGTGCTCGCGTCGGCAAAGATCCATAATCTGTTTCTGTCACCTCTAAGGGCATCCTACGATGTATCGACATAGCAAGGTATTCTCACTTCTGTATTGGCTACCTCTTGGCACGCTGTATTCCATTTTTTGATCAACTCATTCGATAGAACTTGATTCCAGTCCGTTTCAACTTCGTAATTTTCTCTTCACAAGGGACTTGAGTTTGACTAGAAGAGGTCCCATAATTCCGATAGGGTCGTGGACTGAATTTATTTGATTGACGAGATATGGCACCGAATTCGTTTGCAATAACAGGAACATCTGTTTGTTTAAATACATTCTGCGGGCTGAGAAAGTTGATAAATCTGGCAGAGCACGCTCATTTCACTCGAAATTAATACCAAGACTCACTCAACATTGGCATTCGTAACGCATTCTGCGCAACTGCAGCAGATATGAGGGGCGGGTGGACTCGGTGTCATTCTTCTAAAGTTTCTTCATAACGCTTTCTATTGTTTCACTACTCGCTCGTGTCAACTTATACCAATAAGAGATTCGCCTTTGCGACTCACTTGGAACCGACAGCTGAGTCAATCAAGGAATTCAAGAAAAAGGTCGAATTTTGCCCGCTCTTTTTGAATGCGAAGGTTGACGGCATCGCACAGCTAACCAGCGAGTGATGGCATTCCGTGCAACAAATTGTCTCGAGAAGCACCGCTTTCTGCGACTTCTCAACTGACCTCCTCGAGGTGTATTACGGTTATATTTATTTGTTCTGTACATGCCGCGATACCACACAGCATATAAGGGCGCTGATAAGCGCAGTTTGAGTAAATTCCATTCTTCACAGGAGCTCAAAAACCACTATCAAAGAAGAAATTGCGGTGTGATTCTCCCAATGGACAAAGCTGAAGTCTGTGTAATGTCTGGCACTGAAAGACATACACACATAAAAATTCCAAAGCAGTTCAGTGAATCTCAAAATTAATGACGCCTAAGTAGTCGAGTTTGATCTCGATTTTCATACAAAACCCATTGTAACAAATGGAGTTTCAGTGAAATTAACCGAAATCGACAAAGAAATTTCCCAAAGCTAAACATTTTCAACCTCGGAGTTGAACTCGCTGCCTCCACCACAGACCGTATGGCGCATCTCGATCGGCTGGAGGCTACCATCAACTCCTTACCCAATTTCCGTCATCTGGACGAAATTCTTTCCCAAATACTGGAGCGGATCGCACCTCAGTCACAATGCGTCTTCTGTCCAGTAGAGGACAATATCGACTCGCATCATATGACCCGATGCCCCGACATTCCCTGATTCATACACGCACACATTCGAAGCTTCGAAGATAGAGCTGTGTGGAGGGTGCCCGAAGGCTGCGCATCAGGGGGACTGTGATGTTTCGTGCGGCATCTGCCGCCAAGCCCACATTTCTCCGCTGTGCTTTTCAAAAGGTATCGCACACCACATCCACACCAATAAGCGGAAATAGTGAGTGAAGCTTACGCGTCACTGAACTACTCTCCTCTCAGCTTCTACAACAATCACCATCAACGCCCATCTTACTGGTACCGTGTGCCGCCACCACTCATCGCCAATGCCGTTCCCCGCCATCCGGATCACATCGATAGAAAGTGAAATTTTTCTTGTTTTCTGAATTCCTTTTGAATTAACGCGGATACTCGCCATCTTAGTGATCTATTTGTGTTGTTGTATTTGCTTGTTGTGTAATGTATTGAGACTGTGCGCGGTTATCATAACATCTACTCATCTATCACATGGTTAGTACTGACTTCTACTCACAGTTCTATGACAATTATTTTTTAACGCTTGTCTTAAACAGCGTAATAAATGTAATGTAATGTAATGTAATGTAATCTGTGCTTGAGTATTTAGATCTGGGTGAGAATATTTATTTATTTATTTATTTATTATATACATCGTGATAAGTCACAATGCAACCCTTCGTGAAGAAGGTCAATCGAGAAAGAGCCTTAAAAAGATTACTGGAGGCTTCAAAGAGTGATAAAATTGCAGATTTCAATTGCGGCATACCTGAGACTATCAATCGTATCGACCCGTTGCTGCTCCCACAAACAGGGCGGTTTAAACTGTGCCCGGAAGGTCTCTTAAACCTGACCATCTTTGAGTGGATTCAAGTGAGACGTGATCGTGGGCTCCGCACCTGTAGGTTCCTCACAGCCCATCATAGCAACACTTCCTCGTTATCCCACGTGCCGCTTATACAAAATTGAGTTAAATGATCAGAAATTCGGAACCTCCAGAAAATCTTTCTATGGCCTAAGGACAACACAATATTCATGTACACAAGCATATTTCTGTTACTCTTCGTTCAAATTCGCCATATAAAGAGCTGTTGAAAGATACATTCTTGAGTATTGACGAATTATGATTACGATACTGTAAAGAAGAACAGGTCGGAATGTCACGTGACACTGTCTGAAAATGTGAGAATTGACATAGAAAGAGCGATATTTCTTATTCTTCGATCAAACGCTTAATTGAACTGTTGGCAAACATAGAAGAGATTGTTTGTTTTTCCCTGAAGAACTTGCTTGGCAGATGCGGCACTATTTTAGCAATACGGGTGGCAAAATAATTTTCATATTTTCTCATTCTGGTGAAAGGAATATGTATAACGAAATTTGAAATTCTACCACGAGAAGGCTTTAGGGTGAAAAATTGGCAGAAGCGCAGACGAGATTCCATAGACCATATCTTGCGGAAACGGCAGAGATCGATTGCTTTTCTTCTCAATTCCAAATTTTCTAATTTTAATCTCTTAAGGCGTTCATTATATGTAGGAAGGGCCATTGGATATGCTTTACTTTGAAAGCACCTGTAAAAGACTATCCTTGTGAAGGTTTTTTGGACGTTTTCCAGTTGTTCTATTTGCTTTTTTTGATAGGGGCACCACACAGACGAAGACGATTCAAGTATGCTACGAACATATACTTTATAAAGCCTGCAGAGTGAAGGAACATGGTTCACTGTGAAAACTCTGAATAATCTGAACATTGCTCTGCTTGCGTTAAGTGTGATGGAATCTATATGATCACTGAATGTTAAATCTTTGTTCATAATGACACCAAGATCTCTTACTTTTTCGCAAGATCTGATCGTGTGGTTCTCACTCAATTTATATGTGCATTTATTGTTCTTTTTTCCCAAATACAACACCGCTGTTTTTTCGAGAGAGAGTTTTAACTGCCATTGCTCAAAGTATTGAACCAATTTGTTGATGGATTGCTGCAAATTGGCTTGGTTCTCAGAGGCATTTTTCTCAGTATAGCTTATGTACATTTTCAAATCGTCTGCAAACATTGCAAGGTGAACATTGCAGCTCATGAGGCAAGCACTTGGCAGGTCGAATAGGTACACTATGAATAGCAGTGGTCCTAGAACACTTCCTTGCGGTACCCCGCTGGTTATTTCGTATTCTGATGAGAGACTGTTATTTAGTTTAACGCAGAGTTTCCTACCAGTTAGAAAAGCTCTTAACCAGCAGAGTAAATTCCCGCGAATTCCTATGCAATGGAGCTTATGGATTAACTTTGGATGTGAAACAGAGTCAAACGCTTTTGCAATATCATAGTATATTACATCAACACTTTCTCCCTTAGAAAGATGTTGATTCCAGTAATGAGTGCAATGCAGAAGTTGATCAGTAGTTGAAGTTCTCTGTCGAAACCCAAATTGTTGTTCAGGAAGAACGAAGTTCGATTCCAAAAATTCTTCCAGTTTTGCTTTTACGCATTTCTCCATTAGTTTTGCTGCAGTACTTGTTATGGAAATCGGTCGAAAATCAGACGGTATTCGAGGTGAAGATGTTTTGTTTATCGGTGTAACAATAGATCTCTTCCATAGAATGGGTACAGAAGCTAATCGCAGAGAATAGTTGAAAATGTAAACGAGAGGGACACTCAATTCATCACCACACTTATGGAAAACAATCTGGGGGATTCCATCAAACGTAAGTGACTGCGAATCTTTCAGGCTCTTAGATAACTTTGCTACTTCATCAGGCATTATGAGGAAAGAGCTAAGCGTTCTCTTAGTGGAATAATTAACTGCTGGAAGTTTACCATTATCATCAGTGAAAACTGAGTGGAAGTACTTTGCGATTGATTCACTCTTCTTTTCATCAGTATTAATCGAATCTCCAAACTCGTCACAGTAGTCAGGAAAGCAGCTCGGCTTACTTTTCAACTTTTTCGTTACAAAAGTGAACAGCGCCTTTGAGTTTTTGTTGAGAATAAGTCGTTTTTCTTTATTTTTTTCATATTTGCGAATCAATATCGTCAACTTAGCAGAAATCCGGTTATACTTATCTTCTACTCCACTGCGATGTAATCGTTTAAAAAGAGAGTTTTTGTAGATAAGCAGTTTTCGTATATGCTGAGGGTATGAGTAGGTACTAGGCCGAAATATAGGTATATTATTTTTGAACGAATCCGTTACCACCTTGCAAAACCGGTCATACAACTCGTCAATATTCGAGAACCCATCAAAGATGTTTTCCCAACAAACGCTTCTGTAGAATGTTTTCATCTGTTCATAATTTGCATTAGAAAAGTTGAAAGAAGACAATTGTTTAGTATATGATTTAAATTCAAAAAAGACGGTAAAACTGATCATGGAATGGTCTGAGTTTCCTAGCGGACAATTCACGGTAACATCTGTAACTATATTTGGGGGATCGGTAAGAAGGAGGTCTAAAATGCTAGAGCCACATGTTGGCTGCAATACATGCTGTGACAATTGATGCATTTGAAACAATTGCATGTATTTGCAGCTTCTACTGTCATGAGCAGTGCATTTTCTTTCATACCAGTCAATGCTAAGATTGAGATCACCACAAATAATCACACCGTTTTGATGAGAAGAAATGGAATCGCTTAAGAAGGTTAAGAAGTTGTCACAAATGCTAGCTGTAACCTTCGGGGGTCGGTAAATATTTATCAATTGCAACGTATGACCAGATCTATGTAGGTTGACAGCTGCAGATGTGATCCCTCCTTGATTGAAAGACTCTGATTCTGAAAAAGTTAAGAAGTCTCTCAAAAGTATCGCAACACCTCCACCATTGCTTTTCCTGTCTCTTCTCACCAAAACGTAAGGCAAATTACCCAGAACCATTCCATCAGTTACTGTAATATCCAGCCATGTTTCTTGTAACATCACAATATCAGGTGTGAAAGACCTTAAGAATGCATGCAACTCGTTAATCTTGTTCTTAATACTACGACAATTGAAAGAAAAGCACTTCAGTTTTGCTGCACTACGTGTGGAAGGCGGTCGTTTTAGTTTAACTTGGTAGGTTTTTCACCGTGCGGTTGTTCAACATGTCTGGAGGAACAGAACTTTGACGTATCCGATGATGGCTTAGTACACTCATTTTTATGTGCAGAAAAAGGAATGCTGCTCCGAGATTTGAGTGATCGCGACATTTTCGTAAGCTGAGAAGAATTTGGATTCGGAGGTAAAAACGATTCGTCTAGGGGAATGATAGTGTTGGTGGTGGCGTTAAGCAAACTGTTTCTTCTCACGAGATACTTGCCACCAACGGTCTCCATTAGATGTCTTCGCTGTCTACGAAGCGCAAAGGCAACTTTTCGCTCAGCTACAGTGAGCGATGGTCTGATAAATACATTACGAAAAGTCACCGAATTTTTGAGCATTTTTGCTCTTCGTAGAAGTTCTTTCTGGAGACCCGCGGATGGCAAGACTAGTTTGAGTAGACGACATGGACCGCGACCAAGACGAAAAAATGTGACTTGCGGGCATAATATATGCAGTTCATCGAATAGGTCCAAAATGTTGTTCCACTCAAACTCGCGTACTCGCGAATTAGAAAGATCACTGGAAGCTTCAGGAAGGCCTGAAATGACAACAGAGCGTCGCCTTTCAAGTTCAGTAGCGCTTTCAAAATCAGCAGCAATTCTCGGACATGTTTCGTTATCAACAGTGCTGCTTTGCCCTTGGTTTTCACACGATTTAACTTCATTCCTTGAAGGCAACACCTGTGTCAAGCAGCTAATGACAAACAGGAATTTCTCCCTGTCTGACAGATTGAAACACTTATCCAGGTTCTCCTCTAAGTCTTCGGCAAACTGGATCTTGATGTCCTTAGCCTGGAGCTCCTGCATACCAACCGCTCAGTGTCACGTAGGCGAATGAACTGAATATGCGGTTAATTAATATGAATATGAATTTCGAGAATATGCGCGATTCTCGAAATAATATAGAAAATCCTAGCATTCTTGTGACTCTCGTAACAGTATAAAAGCTCAAGCAGAGCAGAGCTTCCACATGTAAGCGCAGAATTCGTTTTTGATTCGTATTTTCTTTCTTGCGCAATGAGTCATGTACCATTTGATGTGTTACCTCCGTACCCTCGAAGGCTCGTGTGCGCTCT
The DNA here is from genome assembly GCA_000688135.1 of Ancylostoma ceylanicum. Lineage (NCBI taxonomy): Eukaryota > Metazoa > Nematoda > Chromadorea > Rhabditida > Ancylostomatidae > Ancylostoma > Ancylostoma ceylanicum. The sequence continues at coordinate 71,455 of JARK01001651.1, forward strand.
TCGGTAGTTTTAACAGCGAGCCCCATCTTTGCGCCTCTTTCAAATAGCAGTGGTAACAATGTTCGTTATTTTGAATTACTTATTATTTGCTAGTGTTTTTATGGGCTTAATTACCCAAGTTTGAGGTAACATAAAGTGTGCGCGCCTTGGTATTTGTGGGCAACGGAGATCCGTTTTCAATACGAGCGAAACTATTCTATGAATTTCATTTAGAAATCTTTTTCACTTTCTGTACTTGGAAATATTTGCTGTATACATTATACATACGGTCATAAGGAATGTAATAGAAGCGGAGACATCAGTGATAATCAGTAGGAGATTTTACCATCCATTTGCAGAGCAAAAGCAAACACCTAAAAACGCCAGTATTATTAGTAAACCAAATTTATTGGGTGAAAGTTCTGTAAAACATCTTTCTTGCATCTATGGAATATGAAAGGAGGCTGAGAAGTTGGAATTCGTGTGCGGTGATATGTCCATGTGAGGTGAATCCCTTTAATTTTTGAACGAGGGTAATAGAAGAGCACCCCGTTGCTTTTGTTCAGTAACGATGCACGAACCTCACGAGCTATTCGACTTCTACAACCCAAGTTGGCTGAACATCTGTGAATCTCTTCTTTCCTTGTTGCACAGAGATGATGTCTTGAAAAATGTCACTAGACTAGAGACAAAGGTCGGATCTAGTTTCTTATTCTTTTCCTTCAGGGTTAACGGCTCCTTCACTGAAGATCGCCTCGCAGGCGCTAGAACGCAGAGTGGCGCCCTAAAGTAAGGATGTTCACGCTCTATAATGCAATGTTCGTGCGCAAACTGCAGAATTGGGAAGAGGACTCAGGACGTCAATTGGGAAGCACTGCGTCAGTCAGCAGATTGTTCGAGCGTAATCTAGCTCTGACGAATTTTTTCCATTTCTCTGGGTTGCGAGGGATTATCACAGAAAAAATGAAGTTAGAATGGCAATGTCAGGTCAAAGTGGGGCGTCTAGCTACCTCATTTCCCATGGAGTTCTAATGAAGAATCGAAAAGTGCAACACTGGTGACGAACATTTATTAGTTGTTAAGTGAAACTAAAATTCAACAAGGATATTCAAACTGAGAAATTTGAGTTGCAGGTGTCGTAGAACTTTTCAAAGAAGCCAACAATCCCTCAAGGATCCCAAGATTCCTATTAAAATACTCATTGTTGGAGAACAACTTTTCACAATCAGAAGACGGAGTGGGAGCAAAAAGAACTCTCACAGCCTTTTTTTAATGAGAAGAGACCTGGTTGTTTTGAATTCGCGGCTATCGGGAACTGTAGAGGGCTTATTTTAATTTTCCGTAATTGTTCCGTTTTCCGAGCCTAATTACGGAAAACGTAAAACGTAAAACGGAAGGCCGAAAATGGCCGTAAAACGGAAAGCGTAAAAAGGAAAACGAAAAATTCTGCACACTTCTGGTGACCACTAGTTGGATCGCAGAATACGTTTTGCAAGAGATTTGATGTGACAATAGGGAGAATCAAAACGGAAGGAATCACCACCGTTTCTCAATCGGGTGTTCCCCTGTCAGCTTCTTTACAAATGAAAGGCACCGCCAGAATTGCAAATCAAGCTCTGATTGTTAGTACAATAGAGGAACTCTGATGCTAGAAGCAAGAATAAAGCCAGGAAATTTCTAGTATTGGGTGCACCTACTCTACATTCATTGAGATCCTCATGGAGCAATGGAGAAAGTGATGAAATTCCGAGTGAAGCACCGTTGCCAGTGATCATAAAGAACTTCGTTCACCAAAACACATAGTTCATGGAGGCCAAAATGAAGACTGGAAGCATGCTGCAGCTACATATTGTTGCAAAGAATTGAAATTGATTCCAGCGAGACAAAAAGCAACATGAACAGTCATCCGAGGTCATCGGATGTTATCATTGCTTGAACGGTGCAGGAATCAAATTCGCATGTCATTCAAGTGAATATCAAGCTCACAGTAGGGAGTGTATTGTATTCCTTTGTTTGAAAAGACCTTTTTCCAAAAATGAGTAAATTTATTTCTTCTTCACTGAGTCTCTAGGTCATTATATTTGCACTCATTCTGACAATCAATTAAGTCATTTCTAGGAGTTTCAAGCAAAGTATGGGACCAAAAGAGCACGTGATAGACAATTCTTCCCGATGGTTTCCTGCACTCTGCAAAACTTCGCCAACTTTTCCACAAAATTATTTATGATTAATCGCCTTCTGTCGAATTTCCCAAAGTTCTTCCATCTGAATCATTTTTCAATATGTAAAATGAGTGTTTTATGTTTTCGCTAGTTTTCAACATAACAGGAGCTCTTGGTTTCTCAAGAGTTACTAGTGGAGATCGGAATTGGAAAAGGCTTCACGAGTGGGTCATCCATCCGAATTTAACAGCAGCGCTCCGACGCAGCAGATTAAATGAGACCCAGTACAGTATATCTCAAGGAGGTTATGTGTACGTTTTTTATACGTGCTCCATCACTAAAAAAACTGATTAAATGAGAAATACGGATAGCTTCTGCACGAGCTGAGCAAAGCACATCAACGTTGAGTTCTGCAAATTTGCAGCCTTTTTACCTGCGGATACATATTATAACTGTCCATTATATGAACGTGAATGGTAATGGAAATTTGGACGCGTACGACAATAGGCAGAGTTCTCCTCAGGATCTAAACTCCAGCGGCCATTTCGAGTAGTGATGAGATCATCACTGCACTTATTCAGGAATTTGTTTTGTTTGAATGTGTTTGGACTCTTTACGAATATTGCGTTTATTTCTTTTTCGGCAACCAGTGCCTTTCTCAGACTTTTACAATAACAAATATTACAATATCCTCAGATGCTTAACAATAGTCAGATAAGCAGATCTGCGGTGTTGCAAGATGACAATGGCAATTCTGATAACCGACACAGAAATGCTAATCTATATAACAATAATCTTATTGACAAGAAACAGTACTGATGACAAAGGAGGACCTCACCTCTAGTTGTTGGTGACAATAAGGGGAGTTAGGTCAGAGAGCGGAAAAAATGTCGAGAGTCCAGATCACTTAATCAGACGCAGTATCTCCCTTAACTCATCTTTGGTGTAGATCTCTGGCTCATTTCTTCGTATTTCTCTGGCTTTCATGAGTTTCCCTTCCAACATCTTTGTCGAAAGATGATGGATGACTCGGACCGTGAAGACTGGAAATTGTTCTCTTGCGTGTCTCAGGGTCCGGTGCCTCGAGAGGCTTTCTTTCGGGTACGCACTAGGGTTCATCAGTGCCCGTCTGTGTTCGTCAAGTCTTTTAGCAACGGTTGGAAAGTTTCTCCAATATATTTTTCGCCACAAATTGTTTCGTCCTTTTTCGTGCAGCAGCTGGAGCTATCACCAACGATTTTTTCCAGACGAATGTGCTGTATTCGCCTAAAGTAGTGAACTAAAGACACATGAATAGACCAACACAAGTGAATGCTGGGTCAGATATCCTAGCTCAAGCCTCATTTTATATCTATAGGAGATCTGAAACATTATCCTCTGCTCTAAGGTCTGCATGTTTCTCCATTCAACATAAGACATTTCTGTTCAGTACCAGTTGAGAACTTCTTCTTTTCTTTACTTGATAAGCTTTTAGCGCTTAGCGCCTTCGTCAGGTCTTCACAATATAGTACATTACACACAACAGCAATAACCTAAGTAGTGACTTTCAATGTCCACAGAGTGTGCGAGCAGAGGGAATGCAATAAATTCGCTTCGGGACTACAGCGGATATTTATATGCATTGTGATACTGTAATCTGCTTTTGTAGGAAAACCGCTGACCCAACTCCTATTGGTAATTGATCAAGCAATGTATAATACTTCAGAGCCTCCACAAGTTCTTCCCTACTATTGATCTCCTGTTTGCATCGTTTAATTTCTTTTGCCTCCATTATACATCTAACATTAGGTCGACATTGTTGTCAAGGAACAGTCGTGTATAGCACAAACAACGCTAAATGGGTAAATTCTAATGTGTGAGTCACCCCATGTTATTTTCAACGGCTGGAACTTAAACACATGATCGACGGAAGTCTGATCGTCACACATGTCAGAGTTCAATTTAAACAACTTGCCGTTCCAGTTCTCACCTGTTAGTACGGTAAAATATGATTCTTCCTGATAGTAGAACTAATTAAATGAAATTGTATACGGTATAGTAACGACAAGTTCGTAGTATATTAGTTTGTAAGATATCGGAAGTCTGGAAGATATCAAAGTGCTTGACTTCAAAATGCCTCCTGAGAAAAATCTACAGATGAATTTTCCCTTAAACCGAGCCGGAATAAGTGATTAGAATTTCCATGCGTAAACTCTGGATGAAAAGCTGGGAACAGGAGCAACTAGTAAAACGAGCCATAAGAGCTATGCAGAGGATTTTCGGTCTTCCATTATCTACTGACACATCACCACTTTTCCGGAAATATAGGAATAATTTAGCATTTTAGACCATTACTTCCGCATATTGGGGGAGTTTCTCAGCTTAAATTCAGGTGGGAAAATTCGAGCATATTACTTGTGTTTTCGAGCAGATTTCGCTTATTTTACGTGTACATTCGAGTGGAATCCACTGGAATCGAGAAAAATTGCCAAATTCGAATAGATATCTTTTTTTATTCTTTAAAATAGATTCTCGAAACAAATACACGTAAAATAAGCGGAATCTGTCCGAATTTTTCCACCTGAGAATGTGTGTACATCTCGGAGTGAGATGAGGAGTGCTCATCCTGGAAATGCGAGTCAATCTTAGTTCTTCCAGGAGCATTTACGAGTGCCACTACTACACGTGTGGTCAATGATTCTCCAACACCTCCTCTTCCTTCTTAGGAAAAGGCTGGAGATCAGCTTTGAAGATGAGCTCTTTATCTTGCATTTTCTTGAAAACACACGTTTACCTGGAATCATCATAAGATTGCTGTGAAGATTACATTCTTTAGCATCTTACAATCAGGAAAAGTGTTTAGCAAGAAGAAAAGAGATCCACCGTATGTTCATCCGAACTGACGCAACAGCAATTCCATTTGAGAACAATTGAACTGTACCAAGTAATTTAGTGTTTATGGAGTTCTGTTTTTTTTTTGTTTGGTGGGATTGGTAGTTAATTTTTGGATTGATTCATAGTTACAAATTGAATCTTGGATCATTGAAGTCAGGTCTTGGATCGTTGAGTACATCCAGTGTAAACGTTTCCGCGCCCATAACAACGATGGGTAAACTTGTATGTTGTTAACACGTCCACTCTAGGTCATCTCATAATAGGAAAGCCGTTTGAGGCGGATCCTCACAAAAGTAGAACCAGCTGAACACTCTGGTGCTGAAATGGGTTGGTATTTATCTTATTAGAAACTACTTTTTTCATGAAGTTGCAATATGGGTGGCATCAGCAACTATCTATTCTTGATAGTATTCCAGATGCATTCGGCTTTCGGAAGAGGTAACGAAGATGTACAATATGCAGTAAAGACCCGGTAATGTGGAACGTTATTCTGCTACAACATGGAAATCAAGGACTAACTCCACTGGCCGCCCATTTTTTTTACCGCCACACTCCCTCATCTATCACTAACTTTCCCATGGGAACCCTCCCCCTCTTCCCACCCAAAAAAAGGATTACACGAGGAACGGGGTACGTAAAAGTTCGGGAGTTCCGTGTGAGCTCCTTGTTCACGTTCTCTTAAATAAATCGATAGGAAATAAATCTATCCAGTGTTTAGATAGAAAATGATCCTCTGGTAGCGTTACCCCTGCACATCCGAGCTCTAGGAGATTAACCGATGAACCGAGGAACCAGGTAAGAAAATTAGCGAATCTTGCGAAGAGGTCGAAATGAAGTCAGTGAACTGAACAAGAATGCATGAGGGTTTCAAGGGACCTCCGTAGATCTTCTTGAAAGAGCACGATTTACGGGAATCTCTGCCAGAACTTGTTAGGAAAAGGCGAAATTCTGGAAAATTCACCAAGTTTTGGACTCCGTACAGTGGATATTTATTCAAGATTTACCATTCAAAAAATCGGAGCACTATTTGGTTACCCCAGCTCACCTTAGTTCCAGGAAATAATGCTAGGAACCAGGTAAGAAAATTAGCAGAGCTTTTAAAGGGGTCAAAACGAAGTCAGTGAACTGAAGAAGACTATACAAGGGAGTCGAAGGACCTCCGTCTATCTCCTTGAATGAGCACAATTTACGTAAAATTCATCCAGAATTTACTAGTAAACAGGCGAATTTTTTCCTTGAACACAATATTTTGGACGCCTTCCGATCTATACTTTTTGATAGCTCTTCAGAAAAAAAATAGAAGCACTATTTATGTATGTGAACCAAAGACCTTTTACAGGGTGGTCCACACGAAGTGTGACGCAAAATATGATCCACAACCTCGCACCAGTCAATTCAAGTAAGAAGCTTTTACGTTCATTTATTAGGCAGGGAAATTCTGCATGAGACCTCACACATAACATTCCGAATATAACATTCCGAATAACCGCCTTTAGATTTGATGCAAACATCCAATCTCTTCCAGAATTTTTTGAGAATGCGCGCAACTCATTCCGGCAATCGTTTTTAGTGGATTTCTTTTCAGTGGATTCAGTGACTTGCGTTTGGGAAAGCTGGCACTCTTCTCCAAAGTGGACCAACTCAAAAAAATTGAAGGGTTGAGATTGAGAAAGTTCGACGGCCAAACATCGGTGGTCCAGAAATCCGGAAGATTGGTCTCACTCTATCCCATTGTCTTCACTGCACAGTGAGCTGGTGCCCAATCTGGGCCTCAAGGCCCAGTCCATGCCTTCAGCGTTTTCTTCGACCCAAAGAATTATCATATCCTCCAAGAGAATGGATTTTCTATAGCCCGTCACACTTCATGTGGACCACCCTGTATAATGAGTAAACAGTAAAATTAAATACAATTGAGGGTTACGTAGAGGAGATGCTACTTACACATGGTAACGAAAAGCACTTGTAACATCCTCAGCATAGGATCTCCTCAAAATACAGCGTAAGTCCTCAGAGTACATCTGCTAATTCTTTTCCGAATTTCAACTTTGTTTGCCTAGCCCAGGCATGGATACTTCAATGGTCTTGTTTGCGATTGGCGCTGAGATAGGCTTTTGAAGAATCAGGGTCATCCAGAAACACCAGAAATTAAAAACAATGAACCGGTCCAACATTTTGCTTGCTCCCAGCCCACTATTCCAGGTTTTTTTTCTGGAAAACCTAGGATCAAAAATGGCAGGAAAACGGTACCAATACCTACCCACAACTCACAAGTTTTTGCACGAGTAGACCCTCCCTAGCTAAGCCCCCTATTTTCCAATTTTCCAGGACATACACCCTATCGTACCCTAATCCTCTTCACCCCGATGGTGTACTGTGGCCGTCTCCAGTTCACCGCTGATAAATGGGCGTGGCCCCCCGTCTGATCCATATTGATGTCACGTGAATACCGGTCGACGACGGAGGTGCGTATAATCTGTTTTTTTTTCTGGGGAGCCCAGTTCGACCAATAAGCCCCGCCCACGTTACCAGAAGTTTCCGCTACTGTATTTGGATGGGGGTGTAATGTGGTCTATGCTGTCACGTCTCGTCTCATACATTACTTCCTTCTATGTTTTTCTGCGAGTTCTCCTCGAGAGAATAATCCTACGGGCTCCAGGGAGCTTTATCCAGCTTCAACAGCTAGAATCCCTAGGAATCCGCTAGGATTTCTGTAGATTTGCCAGGCCTTAGAGGCCTGATGCCATTTGGTCCAATAGCATCTCTGTCTTGATTGCTGGCCGATTTTGAGCTGTTATAGTCATATATTTGTTATCCCTACACTTCCTTAGAATGTATATTTCTCGGATTTTTCCTGACCACCTGCCAGAATCCCGGGAAGTGGAATCCCGCTCGGGGAAGAGCTTAGAGATGGGATTTTTCTACCATTAGTCTATTAGCTTGATTGCTGGACGATTTTGAGCTGTTACATTAACATTTTCGATTCTGCCACCTTGAAATTGTATATTTCACGGATTCGTCTTGGCTTCCTGCCAGAATTCCAGGAGATAACATCCAACCCCGAGAAGATGGGATACCCATAGATGGAATTTTTCCACCCTTAGTCCTGGTTGCTCGCATCTTTGCTTAACCGTGGCTGACTGCCGATTTTCTGGAAAATCCCTACAAACTGCTATAGCCCATTTCAAAAACGATGATAGTAGAGTATTTGTGCATATGATCTGAATCTCTAGCCTACCTCTCCAAATACACCACTATTTCTCGCGTTCTCTCTTTCTCTGATATCTTCAGTACCCACACTATGCTTCATGCCCATCTACCCAGGCCTAGCAGATCCTCTTTGTCCTTCTACCGCATTTTTTCCTATTTCTCTCGGTCATTCCCTTTCTTCTCTCAAATTTACTCTTTCAGACATACAACAATCTATAGCGAAGTGAAATTTTACCATGGTGGATGTGTTTCCAACCCAAGCGACGGCTGAAGCCCGTTACATTGCCATATTCGGAACGAGAACTCGATTTGTCGTCATGGTTCTCGTGTTACTGTGCTTAACGAGCATATGGTAAGATAAAAATAGCCACTTTTGCTTTTTTCCACTTTCCATTTGTCACGTTTTTTTCCCGCTGGACTGGAAACCACACCGTGATTTTTCCAGTTTCCCACATCACAGGGCTTTCTTTCTCGATTTCTTCTCACTTGCCCGACTCGTCCTTTGTCACGTCACGAGACCGAAAAAGTCCACCAAAACATACATATATTACATGACCTTTATGCCTGTCAAGGATTTTGAGAGTTCCTTTGATGTCTAATAAGTTTATAGGAGCGATAAGGCAATGGGGTAACCTTTAGAGGTTGCCTCACCTATAACAACTATAAAAATGACCGGTGTCGGACAACCTGAAAGGTCCGAGGGGTACCTCATTGATAAGATACCCTCGCCGTAATCCAAGGATCACAAAGCGGAATTCGTGGACACACGACGCGGGGGGGTCTCACCGTGGGAATAAAGATATGATGGGATTAGCTTATCCGCGCAATCACGTTCGTTTGACCTAGTTTTCCATAGCGTTCCATGAATAAGCAATAATATCCAAAATGACAGCTTTATTGTGGACCATACAGTACCTATCTGTACATATAAGGAATAGGGAAAAAGAGAAAAGACCCAATTTGCTTTTCGTACTACTGTACGGGAACTGGTTAGTTTTCAAGGCCATATTTTGTGTAATGCTACTACTATTTATTTATTTATTTATTTCTTTATCTAATTATTTATTTATTTTTGCACTTTACTTTTTATTCTAACACACTTATTCGTGTTCCCAAATTTCGAATAAGTTTTGTAGTGATTGATGCGTAAGCCTTTTTCCTTTCTTTGCTCATTGGCTGTGGGGTCGCTCCTTGATATGACTGGTCTGTAGGCAAACAAGCAATTAAATAAACAAACAAACAAGTTGATAGCTTTGATTATCCTCGAATTTCTGGATTTGCAGCACTATACCACGAACAACAGCTGAAGTATTCGTGCCATAAGTAAATAAGCATTGCTTGAAAACCCACTCCACCATTTCAAACTAAACCAGAAGCTCTATGGTTTTTATGGTAAATATAATTTGTAGTAAGTGTGAAATATCCACACCTTAATAGCATTTACCTGGATGCATCACTGAGATTACCCAAGGTAAGGGCGTTGACACCCGTGTCAAGGACGGGCAAATTAGTGTGGTGTGAACACGTTTACCATGGGTAATTTCAATGATGCAGACGGCCTGTGCTATCGAAGTAAATTTTAGATGGTAGATATCTTGAGCATCGTTATTGTACCGTAGATAAGCGAAATCCGCGACGCTTCATCTTTGCGGCGCGTCATCTGGGCATTGTTATTTTCAGATGTCGGAGATTGTTGCTTTTGTCTCTTTCTTCCATAGTTAGTTAAAAGCATATCATAAAGAAATGGTAATAGGAAGAAATGAGCAGGCAGCAGCAATCTCGGCTATTTCGGTGGACTCCAGTGCCCTTCTGATCTGCCGCGTCGTAAAAATGATGCGACGCGGTTCCCAGTTATCTGCACTGCAAGAACGGTTGCTATTCATTGTATAGTATATTTGGAGGAGATTTCACTGGACGAGGTTCGTTGCATGCGCTATTGAACATGCACGTGACACTCTGATTGTCTGCGTATCCCCACATTTCATTGATATTACCATTTCCATTACCATCCAATCCTGCGTCGTCCTATTTTGCCCTGCACAAATAAGCGGTGAGGCACGGCGCGAGGCGCTGATCATAGTGGTTTCCTGGGCCCGGAGGCATCATTGGAACTACCCAGAGTAAACGTGCTGACGACCATGTCAACGATGGGTAAATTTGTGCCATGGCAACACGTTTACCCTGGGTGGTTTCGATTATGTATGCAGCCTCTATATAACACGTGCCATTTTGGCAATATTTTACGTCAAGTTTGCAGCAAAAAAAGAATAGATAAAATAAACATTTCATCGGAACAAAGTTTTGATCCGTGAGAAATTCCATATATGGTATTCAGAAAGTTTTCCTTGCCATGTTTTCCAGAAACCCCAGTTTCCAACTCGGAAGATTTTCCTCCTTTTTATGCTTGTCTTTACCTGCTGGTAGATGAATATCTAGGGTGAGCACACCAATCCATCAAAAATAACCTTACATGCCAATTTCACAAGTTTTTTCTCCACTGACGATTCACTAGAATGCTGAAGATTAAAAAATCGAAATGTCACTGCGGTAAACATAAGGGTAAATAATAACGATCTCTGAACAGCTGAAAGTTACTAGTAAGACTTTGTATGTTTGCATTCCTGTCTAGATCCCTAAAGACAACGAATTCCGGCTCTGAGGAGACACTTCACCACGATTAGAGGAAACACGGCGTCGCGAGTGTGTCAACTTTTGTGATTTGAAGCAATGGTTTTTGGATTCAGCGGTGGTCTAGGGCTATTTTCTTTGATAAAGGCTGTTCTTAGGCTTTCGGCCTGGCCCAATTGCACCTTTTCTAAACTTTGGCACTCGATTGAATACATTCGAAAGGGTACACGAACAATTTGGATTTCCTGCAGTGCTAATATCCAAAATCTAAAGGAAGTTGAAAATTCGATTTTATCGAAGGTTCGAGTTAATTGACAGTTTGAAATATTTGGTTTAAATTTTTGTAAGAGAAGTCTGAATGGCAGTATTTATTACAGGATTCTTATCCGATGCGTATCTGATCCTCATTCCGAGCCCAGTCCTAAAATCCTCCAGAAAAGTTCACGTGCCTGCGCGCCTAGGGATGATAGTGGTGTCGATGACACGGCACGACTTGGCGACGTCGATTTTCACGTGCTTCACTCGTATTATTCGACCCTGACGCCGAAGATTTATTACGATGACTATAAAAACCATCAAATAACAATAATCGTCATTCTCTGATCGCGGTTTTCTCTCGGATCCGAGCGTTTTTCCGCTAATAGTGGACATTCCATTGCCAAAAATAGGATCTTGGAGCTGGTTCGGCTTCCAGTGACGCGAGTTTTGAAAAGGTAGAGAAAATTTGGAGAGAAATTGAGTTTTTTATGTGTTTTACAACTATTGCCAATAAACAAATAATACAGTCAGTTTATTTATTTATTTATTCGATACACCAACACAGTTGGTGTGCCAAGAAAACAACCATTCACGGAGGTATAACACATGCCTGAGGTACTACCCCAAGTTGGCTACCAACTGATAAGGTCTACTTGCGACTAGTTACTACTAGTTTAGTCAGTAATTAAAGGATGGATTCGAATTTTCTAACAATCCAGAAAGTCCTATGGTCTCTTACTTCTCCACAAGATGTGTGCTCTCTCCTCTCGCAACCAAACATTCGACTTTTCGAATTATTCGAAATCGAGTATTCAATTCGAAACATGGTAGTCTACCCATCCTTCTCCGTCACCGATAGGACCGTTCAAAGAATTCCTGTGAAAAAAGTTTATGGAAAGGTCTATTGGGCCTTGACCTTCCACCTTCCTGCAAGGTTTACCAGGGTCCGCATGCATCACTGAGATTCTCCAGGGTAAGCATGTTAAAAACACAAAAAATTTCCTCATTCTTGACATAGGCGTCAGAACATACCCTGGGTAATCCCAATGATGCGTCCAGGCCCAGATAACGAATGGGATAAATTACCCGCTGTAGCTTTTTGAGGTTTAGTGTTGTATTAGCAGTGAACCAGCATCTCCGAAGTCTCTACCTTCGGCTGCATGGATCACTGAAATTACACAGGATGATTGTGTCAGTAGCCTACAAATTTACCGACCACTAACGCTTGCGTCAAAACGTTTACCCTAGGTAATCTAGCTGAAGCATCCTTGCCCTTGGATCGGCTAAGTTACCCAACATCAGGTGCTACTATCATGGAAAAGGAGCATCTATCGAACACCTTTACCCTGAGTAATCTCACCCATACCTCCAGGCCAAGACATCGAAGAGAATCATTAATTTTCTATTAAATTCCGCACTGTCGTTCTTTTCAGCGTTCGTGAAAAAATTTGCAGCAGCATAGCAGGCCCCGAAATCTTGCCCTTGATTCGGGTAAGTTACCCAAATTCGGCCGCTTTTACCATAAAAAGAAGCATATGAGGAAGCTGACTGTAATAATCAATGAATCCGGGACTACATGCATAACCGAGATTACCCAGGGTGAACGTGTCAACCCCATATAAGTTTACCCATAGTTGACACGAGCTCAACACGTTTACCCTGGGTTATCTCAGAGATGCATTTGGCTACAGCAGTTCCGTCGACGGCTCGCTTAGGGTAACTAGAAACTATTGTAAGAATTTATAGGAATAGACCTATAACCTATGTATTAAGTACCATTTACCCATTACCGATTACCTAGTAGTAAACCTATTGGATGTATTAAAATTCGAGCACTCAATTTTGAAAGAAGAAGATTTTGAATTTTGAACGCTTGGACTCATCAATGAGGTTACCCAGGGTAAAAGTGTTGACGCCTGTGTCGGTGATGAGTGAGCTTGTGTGCTCTTGTGCGTTTACCTTGGGTATTCACAATGACACTTGCAGCCCCAGGGATGAGAGGCGTTGGTGGGTTTGCTCCTTTTCGAATATTTGAATGTTCGAGTTAGTTTCTAGGACGCGAACTAACTCAAACACATTATTCATTTTAATTTCATCCCAAATACATTAAAACCCAAGTGTAAGGTCCAGTGAGCATGTCTGGGTAAACGAAAACCCATACACAGCAATATCTCCACCCCACCACGTTTTTCCTGTTGTTTGCGCCGCGTCGAACTCTCCGAACGCACCCAGCGGTGAGCAATGCTATGCGGTCCCGAGGCGAAAACAAAATAATAACCTGTCCACGTCCTCGAAAAGCTGTGGATTCGTATGTTAACATGACCTAAAATAAATAAAGTCGTGAACAACGACACACCGTCACCCGTGTGTGTATGCGTGTGCGTCTACGAATAACAAGCCATACGACGGCGACGACGATGTGCAGACAGCACAGCTCATTGATCAGCGCAAAGTGTCGCAAGGCACACGGATTCGCTGGATCTGGCCGGTTCCAGAACAAAGCTCTGGACGAGTTTGCTCGTCTTGGTTGGGAACCAAGCATTGGCTATGGGAAAATGTCTTTGAAATAAATAGGTGTGGCAGAATTTTTGGGAGCTTCTCTGGGATATTTCCACTGGGAACGGAAAAGTCAACATGTAATCTACTAATTTCTTAATATGTATTAACTATTACTGCTGTTTATTAACAATTATTATGATATTTTTTACTTTACCTAGAGTATCATGTAGCAGTAGCAAGTTCTACACAGTGAACCAAGGGTAAAAACAAGGAAACAAAAATTTACAACTATGTTCCAAGGGGTTTATGACCCTTTTTGCGTTCTCCATAGATTTTTTCATCGATTTTTCCATTTCTTATAGTTTCTCTTGGAATATGAAGAATCCTCCGATTTCCTGGATTTTTGCTTTCCTTCTCCCAGGTGTAGATTAACAAATAATTATGGAAAATTCGAAGAAATCTTGTCAAAGGTAATTATGAAAATTTTCCGAAGAGGCAGGCGTCCCATTCTCGTTGCTGTCCCAAAAATCCCATCCCCAACTCTTTTCTCCGGAATTCGAGCTCTCGCCTTTGCTTGCTTCGAATAAAGTGAAGTTCCCTCCTTTTCAAATCAGCTCCATTGGATAAGAGCTTGATAAAGATTCACGTAAAATTTTAGCGCTATCAGGCTATTACACTGTAATATTCGAGAGAGAGAGAGAGAGAGAGGGAGAGAGAGAGAAGTGCACATACCATTCTCTCTAGTACTGTATCCTTTTTTTCTCATTTTTCACGATTTTTTCCCCAACGACCAGAATCCATGCCCTTGGGTTGTGTGACGATAAATTGTCCTTACAAACTGAAGTTCTTCTCCTTCCATTCCTTCACCAAACATGAAATTGAATATGGAGGAAGTAAAGATAAATGGGAAAAGTACATAAATCAAAGAAGGAAAAGAATGAAAATCGGGAAATGGCAGAAAATTCATATGCACTGGCGATCTCACTGCGCACTACATTGTGGTTGAAAAGAGAGCATGAGGGAAATTTTTTAAACCGGAAAATCCTCTGCTCACCTTCGGAAAACTCATGCAGGCGTGAAAAGTTTCTGGATCCTGATCCACAAGAATTGAGACACTAACTTTTACTCATGGGATCTCTACGTATTTGTTTTTAATAATTTGTTCGATTATCGATTTGTTCATTCTGGAACTGGACTATAATCAATTAGCTTTCAATCGAAGGCCACATGCGTCATTGAGGTTACCCAGGATAATGGTGTTAACACCACAAAAATGCCCATGGTAAACACAAGCGTCAACATGTTTACTCTGAGTAATCTCAATGATTCATCCAGAGACAGTAATTGACGAAATCGTTGTAATTCTACGAAAAGCAATCCAGGAATAATCTAAAGAGTTAGTTGGGTAGCAGAGAGGGGGTGGATTGTAGGGTTTCTCAAGTTTTTTTTTGGAAATCTCACAAAAGTCTGGCAGTCACGGAAGATGAAAGCTGTTTCCAAAAAAAAAAAAACAGTTTTATACATTTAAAAAAATGGAAAATTTCGTGGTGCTGTGGATTTATATGACAGAGTCCTGCGTCCACTGGCACTACGTAGTCTATATTACAACCCACCCGGCTAAGTTCGTTGGTTTACTGGTTGTCGCTTCATGGATTCCAATTCCAGCAGCAAATTTTGAATTTCAAAGCCTTTACAATCTGCGCCCTTAAGGCATCATCGAGGTTACCCAGGGAATGCGTGTTGATGCCCATGTTAAAGATGGTTCACTTTGAGGGTGTTAGCACGTTTACCCAGGGTAATCTCAGCCCCTGTTTAGGTTAGCCATGATGTTCCCTAACCGCCGAGGGTGCTCTATATGAATTAAATCTGTGGTTGCAGACTTCATATGATTGTACCATGTTGTCCATTGACAGGCCATCTGAAAATATTGTTTTCAAGCCCAGATATTCTGTATTTTTAATAAGATTTCACTGAGCCGTACAATCTAGCCAAGAAGCTTTCATTCAGGTCCAACATCCTATGTTTCAATTTCGCCGTGATCTGCATGGAAACGCCCGAGGGATCCCGAGTAGGGAACAGCTCCAACGACACACGCTCGGAACGGCCATTCACTAGCGGTGTGTCCATTTCCCGTTTCTTCTCTATTTGTGTCAGTTATCCCGTTACCGTTGCTGGGTTTTATGGTAATTCCACAGAGTACAGTGCGACATATTTGGCAACTGCCGGCGCTCGGTGTGTCTATATTTGTGCGCCGCCGACGCCGCCGCCGCCGCCGCGCTGCCTGGCGTGACCGGTCATAGGTGATAGT
>JARK01001651.1:88007-113934 GCA_000688135.1 Ancylostoma ceylanicum
GGGGGGGGAGGAGGGACCCTCGGGAACCTGCAGCTCCCTTTTACGGAGCGTAATGATATTCTTGGTCGGGGTTGAGCGAAAATATTGCGTATGACAGAAAGTTCCCAAGTCGGAAGCTTGGAAAAGTCTTGAAGATGGAAAATTCGGATGGATGAAAGCAGTACGTACCTCTCGAAATAACTCAGCTACTGCCAGAAATCTAGAGACGGGAGTCTCGCGGGACGCAATAGTTCAGGAACTTCCAGGCCTTCAAAGCCTGAGGTTCGCTTATCCCCCGTCCTGGTGTTGATGCCCCTCCCCCTTCATATTGTTCTTATTTGCCAGGAAATTTCCTGGAATCCTTAGATTAGAAGGTGTGAACAATAATATTAATGGAAATTTTTCCAGGCCAAGAATCCTGGGCAATTTCTGTAGTAGCCGTCGCTGCTCTCCTTGGCAATTTCCCCGTTGTCCACCTCGTGAACAAGGTCGGCATCCGAACGGTATTCGCAGGCCTAGGAGTGCTCAGCGCCGTCTCTACGCTACTCATACCGACAGCTATCAGGGTCAGTCACTTCGCCTTAGTAGAACGAATCGTTAATCGTTAATGTGATTATGCGATGAGTGATTAACAATTAATGCGGTTATGAAGTCTTGACACTGATATCGTTTGGCGAACTGTTCAGCTCGGCTTCTACTGGTTCCTGGCCGCTCGTTTCCTACAAGGATTCGCGTTCGCCGCCAATTTCCCTGTGATTGGTTCGTTTTGCGCTAAGTGGACCTACTTTAAGCAGGTACGTAAATGCAGAAAAAGAAGGTGAAAGGGTGGTGAACTCGCCAAAAAATGGTTATTGACCTATTTCAGAATGGTTTATTCGTCTCAGCACTTGTCGCCTACGTCCAGCTGGCACCTGCTCTTACTATGCCAGCTTCCGGAGCGTTATGTCATGCGTTTAGGTGAGGAAATATTTTACCTTAAGTTTACCTTACTACTACTTTTTTATTCATAAAAATTATACATAGCTCAGACCTCTGTACCTGTGAAATTTCATATTCGCTCATTTTTTCTTAAGACTACAAAACCTGATAAGCCGGTTGTTGCGCTTTGTGGGCGGAGTCACAGGCCTGCTATTGGCTATTGACTATTGACTGCCTGACCCCGCCCGTAACCCCGCCCACCATGCTTCTATCGGTCCTACCACGCCTTGCTTCTGAATGGCGCAGAATGCACTGCGGACTAGATTTGTAATTATGCAGCCTCACCAGGATAACAATGAAGAGCAATTGGTGCAATTTTGCGTATGAGTTTTTGCGAAGAGGGCGGAGCTTGAGCGCATCTCTAGCCGTCTGCGCCTCCTCACTTCCGGAATAGGTTTAAAAATGGAAATTACAAAAACGTCCTTGAAGGAAAATGTTCTTTGTGTCTAACCAGGTTTTAGAGGAAATTTTGAAACTGTATGTGAGTGGTCGGGGCTTGGGCACATCTCTAGCCGTCTGCGTCTCCGCACTCTTGGAATTTGTTCAAAACACTGGAAATTGTGAAAGAAAAGTTTTTGAGGCGAAGATGCTCCACGTGCTAGGTTTTAATACAGTTTTAGAATGTCATGTGAGTAGGCGTGACCTGGCCACATCTCTAGCTGTCTGTGCTCTCTTCGGTTTTGAAATGCGTCGACGAAATTGAAGTTTTCGAATAGTTGGCAATTTCTGAAGGACGAATACATCTTTTGCATATTTTCGGAGCATTCATGAAATATCAGGGCCAGGATATTTGCTAACCACTGCATAGAGGGTTATGCTAGCCCTATTCTTGAATGTTACCAGGGCTTGAATGCATTATTGAAATCACCCAGAGTAATCGAATCACCACCACAGTTGCTTGCCCACCGCCAGCACAGGAGTCAATATGTTTACCAAGAGTAATCTCTTTGATGCACAAAAGGCCCAGGAAGGCATAATTGAGATTACCCAGGTTAAACGTGTTGACGCCCAGTGGGTAAATGGGTAAATTGCTGTGCTGTTAACAGGTTCACCCTGGGTAACCTCAGTGATACATGTGGTCCCAAGAGTTCACATTTTTTCCAGATGGCCATCGATCTTCTACGCTCACGGAGCCGTGTCACTGTTCTTGTTCATCACGTACGGTCTGTTCTACCGTAATTCTCCCGGAAAACATCCATTTGTCGGCAATGTGGAACTGCGCAAGATCAGTGTCGGAAAAATCGGAAATCTCGAGTAAGTGAACATTCTGTACCGATAAATTACCACTCGTACCGCGCGCGTTGTGACGGTGTAAGAATAGCGCTCGCGTATGTGTTACACTATTTCCTAATCGAGACATATCGCAACGATTGGCTGTAATAGCTACATGCCTATCTAGGAATTTACCCAGACCAACGAAACGCTGCCAAATTTGGGATTTGCACTGGGATCATTCTTTCGCCGGCGATCTTTCGACCCTACGCTCGTTCGAACTCGACCGTAATCCCGTCAATTAAAATGAGTTCCCGGTGGGGAGGAAAAAACCTCTCCGGACTAATCCGCTTTGAATAATCGCGTGTCGTTGACACCAGAGATTTTATGCACGCTATTCTGGGTTACCAATAAATTCTTGCGATGCTAATGTTACTTGGGAAAAACCAAGAGATTATTTGAGAAAAGTAGATTATGTGCGCCAGTATTCTGTCAGTGCCTAGCACTAATCGGACTTGTAGGATTTTGAGTGAGCGATCTCTGGCATAGAGGTTAGGAGCTTCATTTTGAACGTTTAAGCCCTTCTTGAATACTACCATCATGAAAAATTCTTTTGCTGAGCCAGTGGTCATGGACAATAAGGGTACAGTGACGGTCAGTCATCCTTGCATCACTAAGTGCCGCCCGTCTGTTTTCCGCGCCGCATCACCTCCGCGATGCGGTAGACCCGATCGGTGATATTTTTGCCAGTCATATTAAGGTTTTGCTTATGTATGTTCTCACTCAGGCATTTCGGAGTGGCGACAAAGATACAAGGAGAACTGTGGAAAGCATCACTCGACAACACGGCGTCTAGTTGGTCTGCCGCACCGCATGGGTGGTATGGCGCGGCAGACCTAAAGTGTTATCTGTGGTGCAAGATTGACTAACCGGTACTGTAGGTGCCCTCAGATGAATGATCCAAAAACAATACGAAATCAACAGAGACGATAATTCGGACAAAATAAAGAACCAAGGGGTGAGAGAGGTGGAAAACAGCTGCCAGAAAAAACCACCGTGAATTTTGAGAGATAGAGAGAGAGAGATCTTCTGTATGCGAATCAAAAGCCGAAATTCTGCTGATTTGAAGAATCAAAAACCTATAAAATTGTTTTTTACACGTCTATTTATATAAGAAGGCAATCTTCTCCACGAAAATCCCCAGAAAACTGGATAAGCCGACGATTTTTGACCTTTGACTGTTTGTTCTAGTCGCTACGCACAAATTCAGAGGCAAACGGGAAAAACAAGTGAAGAAAGTTAGAGACAATTACTACGAAAAATCCACAGTGTCAGGATCCTGAACACTTGTTCTAGATTGAAGCTGATGAAAAGTATTACTTAATTTGAGATAAGGCAGCAATTCAGGTAAATTTTACTAATACAATGTAAACTTGTCATTAAGAAATGCAGACAATCATCACAGATTACCTTGGTTCACGTATTAGGTAACATCCTCCCAATCCCACTCATTGTTGACATACCAACACACGTAGGTAACCGCAATGCATCCAGGCCCTGCCCTAAGCAACATAAACTCTGGATTCACAATGACACCTAATCCATTCCTATGAATTTTAGCAAACGAGCGCTGCAAGCCATTCCGTACGCGGCCATCCTCTCAACACCGGCAATCTGGGCCGTCTGGATTGCTTCCATCGGCAATTTCACCTGCGTCAACATGATGTTCCTCTTCTCACCGAAATACTTGTCCACAGGTTTTATTTAATTTTTTTTCAACGCTCTTGCTCAATAGTGAAATTTTCCTTGCAGTTCTTGGATTCGCTGTACACAAAACCGGCTTCACTGCTGCTCTTCCACCGCTCGCTCAGTTCCTCAGCAAACTTGTCTTCGGTAGGGAGTTTTTTTTTTCCAAAAATGGCCTTATTTCTTGTCTTTTCTTCGTGGTTCCCGACCTTGATCTACTAAGTAAACTAGTCCTCATTACCAGAGAACTTAAAATTATGACTATTAGAGCAATGGAACATAGAATTCCAATTTTTTCTGTAAAATTTTCAGGATCAGGGCACGGTTCTAATTTACCGGCAGTCCCCCTGGGGATATTTCCAGAAATTCCTCATTGCTCATGGGTCACTGTTTTGAACATAGAATCCAGTAACCTTCAGCATTTTTGTTGGTATATTCATGAGGGTTCGAAATTCTGGGGCCGTATCCACTATATTTGACCGTAGGAGGAAAAAAGAGCGGGTATAGAACCATTTCCACTGGCTTTTATCCACCGAGCGGAAGTCGACCGGATAAAGGTAACCTGTAGTAAAACGAGTGAGTTTGCATATCCGCGATATCCGTGGATATGTCTTTAACGAATGACAGACTCCCTCGAACACCCAGTATTTCCGCAAGAGCGCGTTTATCCGACTGGATGAAGCATATTGGATACGTGTCCTGGATAGCTTCAGACCATGGGGCATCACCTATTCCCAGTTTCTTAGAGCTATTTCCGATCCCGTGCATTGTTTTATATCCTCAGCTCATTAATGAGTAACGTGTAGCTGCCTGAATTCTTTCTCAGAATAAAATTAAATTTAAAAAAATTTCCAGTTGGCCCACCCCTTTTTTCCACAAATTCTTCTCTATTCTCCCCAATCATCCCACAACTCCCCACCACAAGTCACGATCTGCCACAGTTACCAGTATTAAACAATCATCTTACCTATTACTAACTGTTTTAGGCATGCTGTCAGACCGCATCAAGTTCATCTCAGAGAAAAATAAGTTCCGACTGTTCAACAGCGTTGCCTTCCTTGGATCAGCGATTTTCTTGACAGTGTTGGCGTTCATGGGTGACAGCCACAAGGTGAGCAGCGACAACGTTTCTGGATGGCACCAAACACCGTGGGCAGAATCCACAAATTTTGATTTTGTATTCAGAACTGGAATATGATCGTGCTCGGATGTGCGGCTGGCATTCTGGGTGCAACTACGGGTGGTTTCTTCAAAGCTGGTCCAGTTATTTCGAAGCAGTACAGGTAATCGTTGCTTGTAATAACAACTTACTATGCCACGGAAGGGAGGGGCTCAGAAAAAAGATCCCGAGGTAAAACCAGAAAAAATGCCTCTCAATCAGATGGACAAGTTTTCAAAAAAAAAATTGGCAAAAAAAAAAGAATAGGCTGATTTAGCAAAATTCATGCCAAACGCGAAAATTTTCATGCTTCCTGGAAGTTCCGTCTCACCTCGAAATCATTTTTGGGATTTTCGCATGAAAAGAATCTCCAGGAGCTCCTGATCACAGCGATATACGTAAATCTGTACAAAATTGCCGGCAAAGCTCTTTTTGCGCCCAACTTTTGTGGAGCTTATGGGCGGGGCCGAAGCGAGACAACGGGATTTTCGCACCGTGCTCTCTCATCGTTGGTCTCACACATGCAGGCCATGCAATCTTTGTTAGGGAGATTGTGATCAATAACTCCCGCATGGAACACGAATTTCCTCAGAAGGCGTGCTTCCGGGAGTGTTTTGCTCAGAAAACTCGTCCTTGCATCTTGGTACCGCCGCCGGTTCCGCCCATAATCTCCCGAGAATTTGGGCTCGAAAGCTGGTTCTCGGCAATTTTGCTTGGAATCATTTATATCATTGTGATCGGCAGCTCCTAGAGATTCTTTCCATTAAATACATCAGGGAAAATTTTGGATTAGGAATTTTCCCTATTGGCACCGTATCCTAAATTCGCCATGAACATTCAATTTGACTCAAAAAATCACAGGTGATGTCAGCATCATATCCGAAAGTTATATCAAAAGCGTTAAATTTTCCTACACGAACTCCAAATGAGGAGAGGGACCGCGGCGCGGGCACTCTGGTTGTCTGCTGCACTCCGGGAGGCAGCGAGAAATCACGACGTATCGATTTTCCTCCGTGTCTCTGCTCAGCAGGTCCGCTGCTCCGATGCAGCAGACAACCAGAGTGCCCGCGCCGCGGTCCCGTCCCTTGTGCGTGGCCATTTGAAGTTCACAATATTTAGAAAAAGTGTTCCTATTTGTTGCATTTTTCACGGAGGAATAATTCCTAAAATCGTATCGTTGGCGAGAAATGGTCCCCATGTGTGCCCTCTGTGCTCCTTTGATTCTTGCCTGTTTCAGTCACTTCGTCACCGGCAACATTTCGTTAGGAATCACGATAACAATGTTGGTTGTGCCTTTCCTCGTGCACTCGCTCACACCACACAACATCCAGGATGAGTGGAAATGGGTGTTCCTTGTCGTCGCTGCCGTTATGGTTAGTGACTCAGAACTCCTGTCAAAGTTTGGGACCCTTTGAAGGGATCCAAGAATTTCGTCCGAAACGGAAACACCACTCACCAATTCCCTTTTTAGGTGATCACAAACATGATCTTCCTCGTATTCATCCGAGGTGAACCATGCGAGTGGACCAAGGACGAGTTCGTGCGTTCTCATACGATGGCTTCTGTGAAGGTGCACGATGGCACCAATGAGCCGCCGGCAACCGAGCAACGGTTTTAATCCTGCCAGGCTGATTTTCGCTGTCTCAATTGACATAGGCCAGTAGTTGTCATATTGTAATATTTTAGCTTCCATACATAGTAGTTCGCTGTGTGTGTGCGCCCTAGGCCTGCTTGGTCCTCAGGTTTAGGCCCAAGCATAGGCCTGGTAAGGACTACGGTATGGGCGTCTTGCTTTTTCGTGTTGGGACCCTTCGAGGCAACGTATCAAACATTTTCTGTAGGCGTTGTACGATGGTATCTTGTGTATCTTGTGTACATATGGGAGGCTCCAGTTTTTTGGACCCGCTCGCACGCGTTGCACCACCCGCGCGTCTTTGCACTCTGACTGTCTGCGCATCTGCAATATCGCAGTTCTCTCCTTCGATCGATAAAATGGCGCAACGCAGCGTGCGGATCTAAACCTTCGGACTCTCCTATACCTACTTTTTTCTATTCAATAGCGTTTCACCTCCACCTTCTTTCCATTGCTTTTTCACCTTTCCTTTCCCAATTTCACTTTTTCTTGCTCAGACAATATTATGTAACTTATCGTAATAGAATATGAGCATTGTGAGCCGTACTGCGCTTTTGAATAGTGCTTTTTTCACGTTGCGGAACTCCGTAACTACTCTGCTACTTTTAATGCTTAAAAAAGATCTCTTGCCATCTGAAACTCAGACTTTGTCCAAACTAAGAGATGGTTTGGGAAGTTGTTGATTTCATTATGTTTTTTTCTTGCTTGGAATAAAGTGAATTTGTTCATCATAACACACTGTTTTTCACAGAAATTTTCACGGTGCAGCAAGTTTTGAATAAGCACAATGAGAGATCATGGTTCAAGGATTTGAGCTCTGTCAGTTCGAGGCGTTTCAAGACCACCGCTTCTTTAATAATGGCCTGGGCCGGAATCACTGAGTCAGGTCGAACCCCGCTGGTTTTTCAGGAAAAAGGAAAAGTGAGCTGTATCGACCTTTAGCTGTGAAAATGCATCTGAAACCTTGGACCGAAAAGCTATTTGGGAAAGCATGTGAATATTTCAACAGGATTCCGCTCCCTGTCACACGGCACTCAATCTAAAGGTGGCTTCAGCAAATAGTAGAACAGTGCAACGCTCCATCAAATGTGAGGGTGTTCGCTTTTCGGTGTGGTCAAGACTGAAACCTACTCGATGGATAACGTCACAATCCATGAGGAGAATAGTTTCTTCAGTCATCCGGTCTACCACTGTGAGCGTGCAGCTCGCCGTTACGATTTGGTTTCCTTCGAGTAGTCTTCTGAGTCTGAATGCATGACCAGAAGGATGGGTAGTATCATACTCGTGCTAGCGACGGGAAAATCTAGGGTTTTAACATGTTTATGCTGGATAATTGGGTGGTTCCTAACAGATTGCTACTGCTCGCCACGCGCACACTAGCGTCCAATCTTTATTCCACCACGGTACGAGGGCGCGTCTCCTCAAACTTGGGTAATTAAATCCCAGTCGACTGTACACGCAAAAACATGCGTTTTGTCAGGAATATGGCAACGATAAAAACATGAACTTTAGGCGTTTCGTCGGAGAAAGAAAATAATAAAAAACATGAACAATGCGTGTCGCCGGAAGTAGGAAAAAGTGCAACGTGCTCTCGAATGCGCTAGCTTCCCTTTTATGCGAGGCGTACAAGATGCTTCTGAGATAAGAGCACAAAGATCTCATGCCTTCCGCGATACTCAATGATACATGCGGCACAATAACGTCTACTCACTGTCGTAGCGTGGACGACAGCTGGGTATAAGCAAGGTCACGTTTGGGCTAGCATGCTGCTGGGTGCCAGACAAGGGGTAAATTTGAGTATGTCAACACGTGTACCATAGGTAACCTCCATTATGCATCCAGTCCCCGACACGACGGACCTTACTTCAAGGTAAGAAATGTGTCGCGAAGCGATCGCCTTGGTCCAAGGGAAGCCTGACGCTCACTACCTATTTCTTATACGTAGCAGCTGTGGCTGTGACGGGTCTCTACTTCATTTCATGATGTCTCACGCTCTTGTCCGTTAGTTGATGTAGTACATAATCATTTGATTAATCACTACTCTAACCCTAATACATTCGCTCGATCGCTGGCTAACTTTCTTGTTTTCTTGTCCATTAATCCGCTCAGCTATACTTTAGCACTTTCGGCATAAATGTTATTGTTTGCAGTGTAGTCTGTATCACAACATCTTCAATCTATCACTTTCGTATGCACACATACCGCTCATAGAGGTAGCCGCTCCTCCATGACTTCACCGGATCTACTGTTGCACCTGGCATGGGTGACGGACCTACTGAGCTGGTATCCGAAACCTCAATTCTCTCTTGATTTGCAGCGTTGGGCGGCCGCTTATCTTCACTGCCATGAGCGCCATGAACATTAATGTTGACTATGTATTGTTCATCATTACTTCCAATTTACAATCTCGTTTTGTTGTGACATACGTTACCGATAAATATGTGGTAGTAATCGCTCACTGGAAGTGCATCATCTAGTGTCAGTATTACCCTTAATAAATTCATCTTGGGCTCGTGCTAACTAAGTCTTGTTAGTGATTTCTCCAAGTGTGTCTTCACATGTGATTAGTTTCCTCTCCCACTGTTTCTTCTATGTGTCTGGTACGCATGGCACTAGGTGGTTAGGAGGCCACAATGACCCTCCGATCCACGACAGAATGCCTCAAAACTGCATTTAAGTCATGTTTCAATACGTGTTACAATTACTTTCGGAGAACTAGTGTCTCTTTCATAACCGTAGCCTTTCAGGCCCTCATTTCAATGTGCCTCAATCTACTCGAACACCCCTTCATTCGAGAATCCGATGTTTTGTTCCAAGAACCGTCATCCTGTTTGGTCTAGTTGTCACTTCACGTTTCTATCTATTCTGCGATTTGTATCCACCAGAGAAGAAACTGTACATTCGTTGTCTGATCCATAAGAACAAACTTCCAAATAATTACAACAGTGAGCAGTGAAAAGTCCAGGATACTACCATGATCTCATAATAAATATCAAGAGTTTCACTTCTTCAAGGTGCTCAAATGCACGGATTATGAAGGCGCTCACGAGATATCCGACCAAGAGACATGACATTCATCACACAATCCAAACATGATGGCAAATTCATGCACTACGAGATCAACAACAAAAAAAAGTTCACAGGGAGCCAAGAAAACTAGTGGAAAATGTGTGACACATATTTCCCGCAGCCAGACATAACAACGTATTATTCAATCTCATCACATACTAAACTAGGATGTAAGGCACTGCCAGCTAAAGATTTTACTAAATTGTAGTAGATATCGATCGTACAGTGAAGAATAGACGATAGCTGACTGTGTCTTATGTCCCTATCAAAGTTTTAGAACACCAGGTGGGCGGCTGCGTCGCGTCGCGAGCGACTGCGGTGCGGCTGCGCGCAATCGATGATGCGCCGCGATCGATAACGCGTGCACAAACTCGTTAGGGACTGTGAATCTTTGCATTTCAAAAGAAGAAAAAACACGAAGGCATGTGCGACTCGCAGAGGTCACACTACAACTCAACAGTATCAAATCACAAAATCACAGAAGGAAATAGAGCAAAACCATATAAATACAGCACTGATGTCATGTGAAGTTACTGTCCTCTACTAGGACAGTTCAGCAGATGACATTCATTCGAGGAAAAACAGTTGAGGTGTTCCGAAGTTATTGCAGCACACATCGGTCACTGTGTTCCTGGCAACACAGCTATAATTGGGCAACTCATGGAAAAATGTGAGGAATTCAGAGATGTCCGCAAATTTACGTATCCATCATACTCTAGGATCTATTCTGAGCTACTCCGTGAAGTACTGTTAGTCGGTACGGACACGGTAATTTCCGGCGCTACGTCACCGTCATGAGTGAGACCATTCTGTTCTTGACTTGCTACACGGAACGTTGACATTGTGCGAGCTCGTGGCCGAATCGGTACTGCTCCACGTGAGTAGATGTTCGACAGGGCTTCTCGTAACTGGAATATTTATTCTCAATGGGTTTATATAGAGAAAAATGTTCATAGTAGTTCAGTGGAAACCTGGTTTTCAGGAGGATTTCGTTTTGGAACAGTTAGCCTCGGAACACATTTTTGAGAAAAGCGAGTTTTTGCGAAAAATTTTCCCCGGAAAATCACCAAATCTTCAGATGGAGAGAGAGAGACATCTCTAGACCCGTCACAAGGTAGAGTATACTTCCGTTGTATTATAGCGAGGCCAAAATGGTTGCACATACATGTAGAAGAATGGAAAATTTAGACCATAACGTGGAAAAAAGCTGGTCAAAAATTATCCTGAGGCTTTTTGATCTACCGTTCACACGCCCGAGCATCCCGCATGGACTCTTTGAACCGGCGGCGATCGATCCGGGACACCTTCGACGCGTGGGGGTAATTCGTCAGGTAGGTCGTCAGCTTATTCTATTTCCCAATAGATCCAAAAAGTGGAACAGTATGGGTTCCATCCTATTTCTGGGCACTTCTATGGATTTGTTCTAGAAATGTCTCTGTGATATTTTGATCAAATGTGAACAGCCGGACTCTACTATGTTATAGTATCCTTCAAAAGCAGATACAACTGAGTATTTGTGGCTAGTTGTCTGTCCGTCTGTCTGTCTGTCTGTTTGTCTGTCTGTCTGTTCGTCTCTCTCTCTCTCTCCCTTACTCTCACTCTCTCCCACTATGCCTCTGCCTCTCTCTCTCTCTGCTGGAATACCACACCTCTTCCTCTTTTGGAGAAAACATTTTCAATCCACTCGCCTTCCTTACTCTCCTTTTCTTTATGTCTGACTGTCTGTCTCCCTCTGTCTCTGTCTCTGTCCCTTTCTCTGCCTATCTCTCCCTCTCCTTCTTAATCTCTCCGAATACAATACACTATCCTTCCATTTGTCTCGTTCTAGTAAAAACCATTTAGTGACCTTCACGGTCCCCCACTTTATGGAAAGTGCCAAAAAACCCTACTTACAATGATTTCCGATCTATGAATTACCTTACTTATTTTAGCTGTTCATTTATTAATAGAAAGAGCGTCCCAAAAGTATGGTATTGCTGAAAAAACCAACCTCTTTAAGAGCGACCACACCAACGAGTCGTCCTTTTTCTGTGACATAAGCGTGATTCAACGCCAGTAATGAAAACAACGTGTGGACCTGGAATGGAGTACATTAGATATGGAAGTTACCAGTGATCCTTCTATTCTTGTTTAGTTATTCAAATGCAGTAATATTCTACGAAGCACTTACAAGACAAATATTCTGACAACGAATCGCGGTAACCGGACCCTCACGTGATGGTCTTGAATAGATAAAACTCTTAAACTAGTACCTTATAGAGCGATGTTCCCTTGACAAGTTGGAATGGAGCTGGATCGATGGCAACATCGTCTAAGTCAATCTTCGATGCGAGAATCTCGGCTCGTTTCGAAATTGAATGCTGGAAACGAGGAAGTCAGCCGACACATCTACGACACAACTCGTGAGTTACCACAGTTTTCTTTTGTTCATTTGATTGTTTGTTCGCTGTCACCGTGCATTTACTTCTTTCTTTTTTCTCTCTCATTCTTCCATAACTTCCTATTTATTAGTACGTTGCCCAAGTAATGTGTTTGATGAAATCGATGCTTGAATATTCGATTTCTTCAAACAAGTCAAAAATTTGAATATTAGGCCAAGTGAAGGTCCTACGCCCATGGGCAAAAAAAAATAGAGCTGTAGAGCCTCTTGTTTCTAGGATATTCAATTTTCCAGACAAGTTTTCTATTTCCTTATCAAGTTAACTGAATTTATTTGGTTCTCATTCGGCTAGTATTCTACCAGCTAAGGTTGGAATCCCTGCTAAAGCCTTCACTGGTATCAATGATGAGGTAAATTAGCTTCTTTTTAATTGGATCATTACCCTACATTCTGGGAGCAACACTGTTGCATCTGGGTATAATAGATAGGTAGATTAATGATTGGAGGGTAACTAAAAAAAAAGGATGAAAAAATTAATAAAAAAAACACCAAATGCATCCATCTCCACCTATTTTTCGCAGTTTTCTAGCTATTCTATTTGTTACCATAGTTTTTTGAACTCAAAATATAGAGGTGTGTATGTACCCCTTCCAGTCTTATGGTAAAATCGTCCCTCCAAAGTTGAAGTTGCTGTCATTTTTATTCAGGACCTGGATGCGCCATTCAGGTTACCTAAGGTAAACTTGTAAGACTACACTGATTTACCCTTCACTTGTCAAGCATTAACATGCTTACCGATACGTTCCGTTTTCGACACTCTGTTGCTAACCTTGGGTATGAGATTGCTCATCCTGACAATGATCTCAGGACATAGGTGGATCATGGGAAGAATGGGTATTCTCATAGCCATGAGTATTCTAGCGCGGATAGCAGCAGCAGAGGTCGCATGCATCATTGAGATTACCCAAGGTAAACGTATTAACACCACAAAAACTTGCCTATCGTTAACATGCTCGTCAATACGTTTGCCCTGGTAATTTCAGTGACGCATCAGGCTTATGTGTGTGTAGATAATGTCACGGATGGGTAAGCATGTTGATGCGTGTCAGGCTAGGAGTAAATGTCGGTACGTTAACGCATTTACCATGGGTAATCTTAAAGATATACTCTGTTCCCGGTCTAGTTCGTCCGCCTTGTAACTGCCGCACCGCCCGCTACGCGGCTTCATTGCGGTTTTCACATTTTTACTACACGCTACTTTAATCCTGAAGAGCAAGGAAGCAGTATTAAGACCCTTAAAAAGTCGTAGAGACAAAGTACATGAAAGAACCAGGATCTGCATGCATCCCTGAGCTTACCCAGGGTAAACGTGTTGACACTCCGCAAATTTACCTATCGCTACTACGGGCGTCATCACATTTACTCTGGGTAATCTCAGCGATGCCCAGTGTTGAGTGGTCTTCTTCGAAAATCCTCCGTGAATAGATGCATGCATCTGACGCGCGACTTACGCACGCAGCTGGTATAAATTGCCCTAATGGTACAATTTCGGAATGGTAATAATGCCGAACCAGGGTAACCGCGACAGTACGTGTGTTTTCCCAGGGGGTAAATCAAAGGCAAGAACTTACCACTGGAACCTCGTGGTTCTCCGTCTGGCTGTAGAGCAGCGAAGCCAGAGGACCTCGTTCACCCTGGTTATCGTGCAGCGGCGAATGCGCTAACAAGGTGTTTCCGCTGATATTACGATCTGTGAGGTATGTATGTTGAGGTGATCCGCCAATCGCATTGAAATTCACGTTGGAGCCTCTCCTGAAAAATTTTTTTTTTTTACCCTGACGTAAATACCAGCGGAAACTTAGCCTACCTAAACTGTCCAATGGTATTCAGCAGCTCGGAGGCGGTGCGGCTTTTTCGCTTATGCATTTGGATGCCCGGTTCAGCACCCAGATGCTTTGTGAGCAGATAGCATAGGTATTTGCGAGCCACACTTCCGAGCAGTGTCATGGATGCTGCAAGAGAAACATTGCTTTCTGGGTAAATTTTACCCTATACCGTGAAAGTTCAATGAACAAGTCCATTCACAGGTTTAGACTAGCGCTAAATAGCCCATGAAGGTTAGACCAGCGTTAAATAACTCGGAATAAACTTACTCTTGTCCGTGACAAACGGATATGACCGGAGATTGGGCGTCTCAAGGAGAATC
This sequence comes from Ancylostoma ceylanicum, assembly GCA_000688135.1. NCBI lineage: Eukaryota > Metazoa > Nematoda > Chromadorea > Rhabditida > Ancylostomatidae > Ancylostoma > Ancylostoma ceylanicum. Next base: position 102,370 of record JARK01001651.1, read on the forward strand.
TCCCGCAATTCCATGTAGGTAGTGTCACGTGTGATGAATACTATGTCCTTTACCATTACTTTTTCCACCTTCATTGTATGTACACTGAAAATATACCATTGAACGTAAAAATAAAATTAATGTATTTGTAAAATAAAATCTGTAATAATTTTACCACCGATGTGCGTTATTTGGAAGTTTGTCTAGAAAAACTTATGTACGAAAGATCGTCGCACGCATTACTCCGTGCAGCGCGGCGCTCTGATCGTCTGCGCATCCGCTCATTACACTGATATCACTTTTCATGTCCCGATCCTTGTTCTCTATGTTCTAACCCGTTTAGTCATGTTGGAGGGCCACATTATTTGATTTTCATGTACAGAAATATCTACGCACCAGTAGCGGACGCAGGGGCGTCCCCACCCCTCCCCCCCCAGAAAAAGGGTCGCCAAATTCTTGGAATTACTCTACAAGATAAATAAAACATTGCATTGGTAATTTCAATTGCTCGTTTTTATTGCTATTTCTTAAATAACTTTTATTAATTTCCTAGTATTATAATTAATGTTTTTACTAATTTTATTTTCTGTTCGGGTTCCCATAACGGCGGAGACCCCATTTTTTTCCCACGCCTCCCCCTCTCGCCCATTTTGTGCGTCTGCCATTGCTACGCATCGATGGTGGGCGCAGAAACAGTTCTCGGGAGAGGGGTGGGGGGGGGGCGAATGGAGAAAATGGGCGTGGCCCAGACTGCTAGACCGTTTTGGTGCGGTTGGCAAAAAAGGGGCGTGACCTATGTTACACCTTTGAAACGAAACTAGCTGGAAGTAAATGGTTGAACAATCAAAAATTATGATTTAAGTAAGGGATCAAAAATGAGCCAATACAACATCCTTATCCATTTCACAAAGCAGTTTCGGGGGATTTGACGACCCATTTTGAAGGGGGTTAGGGGAGGGGCGGCCGCGGTATGCACTTGCTCGAATTTTTTTACAATTCTCCCGGCTTTTTTCCACTTCGTTTGAGAAAAAGGCCACACCCATATTTTAGTGACAGCTTGGTACATAAAATATTTGAATTTATACTTGGATTTTACTATATGTGCAATATAATTTTCGTGAAAATCTGCATTTGAAATATGGACACTCACCTAACTCTACTCGGCGGTAGATCAGTAAGGTATGGATAACCCTGAATATTGATAATACTTTCGTAAATTGACGGCTGTAAGAAGCTGCAGATGGCGTTGCCGACCATAAGAGCGATCTAAATAAGAATTGATTATCGATTTTTGGATTGACGATATGAACAATGGACAAAAAGCATTGAGTAATTGAGGTCGTACCAAAACAGGCAGAAGAGCGCACAGTTGTCCAGTGGTCTCACAGACTATAACTGCAATGGAAAGCGAGTGTGTGACAGCTCCGGTGTAAGCAGCAGCGCCTAAATTATCAATTGTTTGGTGGTGATTGACATGGTTTCGTACTCTTGCACCACAGAATACTTCTCGCTTGGCCTGCCGCGCCGCAGCACCTACGCGTCGCGGAAGATCAGCTGGGTGCTGTGATCTTCGGATATTTGCAGTAATATGTTTTGCTTATTTTTTCACTCTTGCATTCTGGAATGAAGACAAAGACATGAAGAGAAAGGTGAAAAACATCACCCGACAACAGCAGCGTCCAGCCCGCCGCATCGGTTTAGCGACGCGGCAGACCAGATGGGCGGTGTTCTGTGGTGCAAGAGTAAAGGACCGGCACGATGTAGTTATTATACTTTGCTTAAAGCCTTTTAAATAGGGACTACGCTTACTTTCTTCTTATTTTAGAATAAAATGTGGTAGTTAAGTCATGTTAAAGTAATTTGGTAGTTGAGTACCCGGAAAACTCGTCCATTTCAGTAAAATCGGTAGATGACAAACTTTCTGCGAACTTTCACGGATCTCATCCTTGGTTTAAGGCCTAGAGAATGGACGAGTGAAAAAACTATGTAGGGCCTGAATGCGTCATTGAGGTTAGCCAATGTACGTAAATGTATTGGCAACCGTATTAACGACGGGATGTTGATGTGTTTACCCAGGGTAACCTCATTGATGCATACAGCCCTGGATCTTCGGACGATGACAGGCCGTTCACGTCGATCTTATAAGCAATTCTCTACAATTCTGACGGATTTTTGGCTCAGTGACGTCATTGTTAAATATTAAAAGTTGATCGGGTTACTGCTTAGCTTTCCCCAATCAGCAGATCAAAAGCCAAACCCCAAGAGCAACATGATCACCATCACATCAACACCAAACATCATCCACGCATTTCTGGATTGTCCGAAGGAGATTTCCTCTCTGATCCTAGAAATCATTCTGGGGTGAGGGTTCTCCCATGGTTGAAGTCACGGCGTCAACCAAGGGCTAATCGAGGGTGCACCAGAACCTGGATACATAGTTAAGATTACCCAGGGTGAGGTGTTGGACCCATGCTAATTTTGTTAGTGGTTTACATGCTCACCATGGGTAATCTCAATTATGAATGTGCCTCCAGGATCCACCACAGGTTACCGGTGGGTCCACAAGGGTAAACGTATGGTTTCTTCCACATCCAGGGCCCGGATGCATCACTGAGGTTACCCATGGTAAACTTGTCAACGCATTCACATTTACCCGTTAATTGGCACCCATCAACACGTTTACCCATCCGTAATGCCTATACCAAGGGTCCCCGTGCAAAGTCGAGATTACCCAGGGTAAACGTGTTGACGCCCGTGTCATGTTAATGATGTAGAAATTTGTGTAGAGTTAACAAGTTTACCCCGGGTAATCCTAATGATGCATGCGGCCCAAGACTCCATTCATATCTATGTATTCTTCATTTGATAAGTTAAACGTGGGAAATGGGTCAGTGAAATTTCCCAGGTTGCGGTGTAGGGTAACGGAAGGGTGGGCTAACGGTGGGGTAACGGTGGGTTCGCGGTACTTTTGCTGGGTTTACATGAATCCAACGGTGTAGATCAAATACTCACCGACAACAGCATAGAGACCAGGATAAATCTGGGGACCATCGGCTCCCCGGAATCCATCAGGCCACCACATGGTTAGAATCTGAGAATTAACCCAATTAATAATATAGCACCCTGCAGAACTGTGCTGCAGACCAGCAAACTCACCTCTCCACATATCCGCCCTCCACAAGCTCCAATAACAAAAGAAGGCACGAATATTCCAGCAGGTATGTACAAGGAAACGCATATAGCAATCAGGAGAAACTGCAATTTCACTAGTTTTACCACTATCTGGGTTAATTTGTAAGAGTAGTTAATTTTTTCACTAGTAAGAACTTACATATACGATTAAGTAACAAAGCAGTGTGAGAAGAGGGTGGAACTCTGCGCCAGTGCTACCGCCAGTCCAGTGCGCTATCATTTCCGGTGAACATCCCTGACTGCTGATGTTGGTCAGCGAAAAGGTGCAGTTGGCGAGGAAGTCAGCCAGGGTTTCTCGGAAGGTGAACTGAAATTCTCTCTCACATTACTTTTCGCTGGGGCATACATGTCTAGGGTAAAAAACTCACCTGACCAGCGATATACCTTCCAAATCCTTCAGGGTATGTGAGTATACCGACGATCATAGCAAATAGGGCAGTGAAGGCGATGGGGCTGGAAGAAGGTACATATATAAATTTTCAAAAATGGACAGGACATGAGAAAATGTAGAGGGGAAGTTAGGGAACGAAGATGATTTGACCTAACCGGACAGATTTTCCAAACAAAGTGCAGTGAACTCTCTCGTTAATACCACGATTACCTCCAGGCACGAGTCAGTTAGGATAACTTTACCCTGTTGACGCCACTTTACCCAAATCCAGATTTAGAGGCCGGATGTATCATTGGGATTACCCAGGGTAAATCTGATGACGCCTGTGCTGAAGTTGGGTAAATTTTTGTGGTCCCGACACGTTTACCTTGGGTTATCTCAATGATTTGTGCGGCCCTTGGAAGCATGATTGATAGTACCTATGTTGGACGTGTTGACGTCTTTGCTAACATTGGGTAAATTTGTGTGGTCCTAACACATTTACTCTGGATAATCTCAAGGACCCGTACAGCCTCAGAGCCTTAATACCTTCGAAGAATACCACTGAAATTTTAATGAGATGCTGTTACCAGACACATTGTGCACAAATTCAACGAATTCACAACCCATATTATACAGTAACATGTTCTTATACGGTTACGGTAATTTTGCACACGGCCTATCTACCTGAATTCCCAAACCACTGGAATTTATCCTGCCCGAAGTAACTTTTTCCACCTTTTTTCGTGCGCACTTACCGTAACCAGGAAGAATCAACATCAAGGCCCTGCACGCACCATTGAGATTACCCAGGGTGAATGTTACGACGCCCATATTAACGGTGGGTAAATTAGAGCGACAACAACACGTTTACCAAGGGTAATCTCAATCGCTATTAGAAAGAACTTCACCACCCGAATCCAGGGCATGGAGGCATCATTGAGATTACCCAGGGTAGATTTCTTGACGTCCGTGCTGGCGTTGAGTGAATTAAAGTGATAGTGGCACGATTACTTTGGGTAATCTCAGAGATGCCCTAATAGCACTACCCCACCCGAATCCTGGGTGTACATTGGTATTCGAACGAATATCTTCGAAAGAATATTCGAATAATTCGAAATTTTCGCTACTCGAATGTTCGAATTATTCGAAAAATGCCAAAATTCGATTATTCGAATATTCGAATTATTCGAAAAGTCGAAATATTCGATTATTCGAGTATTCGAATCATTCGAAAAATCAAAATATTCGATTATTCGAATATTCGAAATAAAAAGTTCGAATACCAATGTATAGTCCTGGGATTGTATGCTTACCCAGGAAAAACGTGTTGACGTCTATGCTAACGTTAGGTGCATGATTTATGATATGCAACCGATACTGCTACTGGCATTAGCTCACGAATATGCTTACCCTCCCTTCACCGTTCCCTTCTGTGCAAAGTTCCAGGAAATTTTTTGAAGGGTAACTTACTTACCGTACGCCCACCACGACCGTAATAATCAGTGGAGTGGTACAAAATGGAATTAATGTGCTCCCACCCTCTCCCCCGCCTCCGTTTCCTTGATGTACATCTCTGGCTAAGATATCTTCTTTGGTTTTTTCGGGAGTGAAATACTGTTTCTTTGGCAGAATACCCCGCACACCGTGGGAAATTGGATAGGTTATAAACCTCAAGGGAAAATTGTGAGCTCAGCCATGGACAATGACTGATTCTCAGGCAAAATGCTGCCGACTGTGTCAATCCGTGCATCATTAAGGCTCAGGGGAAACGCACTCCCCCCCACCTCGCGCTGCCCACTGGTTCTCAACCCCCTATTCCCCCTATCCTACTGGTATCTTAAACGCCATTTTGTCCCTCCTTTTCTGCCTGTGACATTCTCCATCTTTGCAAGCTCGTAAAATGCGAAATAAAAAGCTGTTTACCTTTAGGTCAGGAAATTAACGCTAAATCACAGTAATGTCCCTGGGAAAGTTTTCCGAGAAACACATAAATCTCACCTGTTACCAAATACCGCTCTGAATGCCCTGTTTTTCTTCTTGAATATTGCCACCCGCCGATGCAACCACACGAAACCGGCCCCCATCAGACCGCAGAACATTCTGCAAATTTCCTTTGCTAATTTTCTCTCAGAAATGAATAAAACAACAAAGGTGACCTACCCTAGCATAACGAAGAACGGGATTTCCTCGACGAGAAATACCTCGTTGGGGAAATTGGTTTGGTAGTAGGCAGTTATTGTTCCAGCTGCAAAGGAGAAAATGAATTTTCTAATTTGAATCGGAAAATTTCGTTGGTCATAAGGTACCACTCACCGATATGTTGCGGGACGATGGCAGCTATAGCGAACCGAAAGATTAGTGCTGCACATGTGGTGGCGAAGAAGGATCGCCAGTAGTTTTTCACGGCGAAGTATTTGGATGTGGACTCGATACCGTACAGCACAGCTGAAAGTAGCTTATTATTCAGCGAAATAAAGAACCGCATTCATCATTGAGATTACCCAGGGTAAACGTATTAAAATCATACGTGTTTATATATGGTTAGCATGAGCGTCAGTCTGTTTACCCAGGGTAATCTCAAGGCTGCATCCAAGCTAAGTAGTAAAAATGCCATAACAATGCTAAAGTTGAACAGAAATATAATAGAACAGCCAATCGCGAAGCTGCTAAAAATGCCAAAAATCTGGACAGGGTTATTCCAAGTCGGAGCAAATCGTAGATGTTGTCGATCAGGGGCCTGGGTACACAACTGAGATTACCCAGGGTAAACGAGTCGACGGCCGTGTTAACTATGGCTTATTTTATAGGGTGGCAACGTATTTACCCTGGGTAATCTCAGTGATCCATGCGGCTCTAGGACATCGTAGGGCTTAGATGCTTAAATATAGGATTCATCCGAGGTAAAGAGCTGAAGCATTAACATTACCCAAGGTAAAGAGTTGAAGCTTGTACTAGCGATAGATGGATTTCCCGGATAATCTCAGTTATGCGTTAGTTGACGCCCGTGTTAACCATGGGTAAATTTATTGGATGCCAACAAGTTTACCCTGGGTAACCTCAGTCATGCATGCGGCCCCAGAACTTCTAGGCTCGGACGTTCAGATTTAGGATTCATCCAAGGCTGAACAGATGGTGAATCTTGTCCAGCAGTGCCTGGATGCATCATTGACAATACCCAAGGTAAAGAGCTGACGCTCGTGTTAGCGATGGGTGAATTAATGAGGCGTCAACACGTTTACCCTTGGTAATCTCAATAGTGGATTAGGACCCAGGACCTTGTGGGGCTATTGTCAGTAGTGATATCGGTCTAGCAGTCACCGCTTTATCCCAACCGCATGTGATGTAGCGCTCCCAGGGCCCAGATGCATTAGTGAAATGGAGGGTAGCCTCATAACCATGACTACGATAACCCATGCGTAGCAGCTGGGTAAAGATAACGTCACGTATGGGTAAACATGTTGACAATGACGAGTGCCCGGTAAAGGGTAAATTTATGTAGATACGTTTTAAGTACGTTAACAAGTTTACCATAGGGTAATCGCAGTGAGGAACCCGACCTCCAAGGACGTCATATCTACCAACTCTTAACCTTTGCTCGTTATCCTGTGATTGTGTAAGGTTTGCTATAATAGTTTGCTCCAGGTTACCTGTCCAGCTTGTGCTAGGATACCTTTTTGGGAAAATAAAACAAAAATTGCCGTACTGGCCGTTTACCACTCACCATTGGTCCCGGACTTTTTCTCGGGCTCAAAAAATGTTCAGAATCATTCCCCAAACACATCAGCGACAGATCAGGTGATTCGTTAGTGCACGCAGTTCTCACATCACTTCCCCATCAGCGTTTTGCAGCATTAAAACTGTGCGCCGTGACCGCTTAGCATTATTGCCGCTCCTACAAAAAAAAAGAAGACGTCGCCATTTGCGCATGTGCACGTGCCTTGCACGCTTGACCAACATGCTTTGCACGTATAGCACGTGAACAGTTGGCTAGACACAGGTGATGTCATCTCCAGTGGAAAATTTCTCAGCTGTTTTTGGCGAAACAGAAAAAAATGAACACCTGACCTCGGGTTTGTGAATTTTCTCTCTTTTTTTCCTATATAATTCTTAATCGTTAGGGATCCTACTTTTGTATCTAGTGCGCCTGAAGGGAACAGGGCAATTTACACTTCATGCGGGCGTTTGACGCGCGTGCGTCTATATGATGTCGAATAGGGCTGCAAGGAAGGGCGTAATAAAATATTAGAATTCCGTTAATCGCAAATCGTAAATTCTCTGACACCGTCGTAAATCGTAAATCATAACTGAGTTCTCGAGTATCACTGACAAAATCCGGGAAATTTCAACTCGTTTTACAACAAAGTCAGTTTCAAAGCATTCCAAAGCATCGATTGCCAAATCGATCCTCGCCCAACTCTCCTATCTTGACCATAGAGTGATTACATTAAGACGAAAATACAGCGTACAATATTCTGCAAATGGATGCGTGCGTCTGACTTGCGACTGACGCACACATCTATGTAGTATAGATTGCCCTATTCGGAAATTATAGACTCATTGGAGGATCTGTTGGAGATAATCATGCAGAGAGTAGCATATCGGGATTGTAGCGGCAGGATAGGAATATATCTCTCGCTGTCTATGTCCTCTTCACGTATACATGCTCCCTCACTACCCATTCTAGAAAAGCTACTATCTCGTAGGGTTCATAGAAGAAATTTTTTTTTTTGGTTATGTAGCACCTCCTCTGTGGGTGCCCTTCCTTTGAACGTCGTAGAATCGCTGACGCCAGCGCTATGGGCTCGTCTATACAGGATTTGTAGAAAAAAGGGGTAAAAAGAAAGGAATGTGGGAAAAAGGGAACTGTAGAAATGGTATACTACACCATAAAGGGTATACTAGTTTCATGGGAAAAACGGGCTATAGGAAAAATCCTTGCGATGCTCGAGGAAGAGCTTTAATTCTTGCCAGGAGTCAGTTTTACTATTATGCTATAATGCCCTGTTGTGAACAGGTAATTTTGTCCAAGAAATCTTGGTACTACCGATCCCAAAGCGCTACCGTAACCGGAGCCAATCGCGGTCAGCCTTATCGAAACGTCCCGAGAAGAGCAGTTGTCCTATTTTTAGCTAGTTGTCCACTCAATCCTCCTCTAAAACTCACCTCCAGCCGGTGCAGAGAACGTGCACGCAATTCCGACAGCACAACCGCTGCTCAGCATTTCCATCTGTCGACCTTCGTTAGAGAAAAAAGCGTTGTACTGGCATGCCGCTGTCGCTTTGTTCAACAACGACGCGACGATAGCGCCCATATGCACGAAAGGACCCTGAAATCATGGAAAATTTTCTCACTCCCTGTTTCTTTCTTATTTGCAAGAGGACCCTAACCTCCTTTCCGACCGGCATCCCTGAACCCAGCGTCAGTGTGAGACCCACGATTTTTGCGATAAGTGTTTTGAGTGTGAGGTAGTTCCGCAGAGCGAAACCGTGCATGATCACCTTCACTTCCGGGATGCCAGAGCCTGGAAATGCATATTTTGCGACGAGCGTCATTTTTAGCTATCGCTCTGTTCTCTCTGCAATAATCCGATTCCCTACGGATTAACGTCATTGTTTGTCACTGACTCAATCAGTTGATTACAAAGTGGGGGATGTAAAAAATGCCAAAGTTTCCTTAATCTATGCAAGACCTACCGAATCTTATAGAAGGAAGTTTGAAACTTTTATTTCATCCGAAAGCATAATTTTGGCTTCAAAACTCGGAAAGTTAGGGTAACCTAGAAATCTAATGGGTTTCAGGTGGAATCCTTCAAAATCCAGGAAGGTTCTCTCGAAAATCCTGCATATCCGGCATTAATCTGGGCTAAGTAACCATAGAACAACCTAGTAACCAAACATTTGAAAAGGTCACCCTTTGTCCGTGGATTGTCGCGGTCACGTTAATTAAAGTTGTTGCATTTTGTCAAAACAATTGCATTTGTTGCAAATCATTGCATTCGTTGCAACACAATGCATTTATTTTGATGTTAATGCATTTTTCGATGCATTGCATAAGCTGCAATGCATTTAAAGGAATTCATTGACAAAGAATGAAATTTTTGTTGTTTTTTAATTTCAAAAAGTGAAATTTTTGTTTTTTTTTTCTAATTTAAAAAATGAAATTTTCGTTTTTTTTTGCATCTTTGAAAAATTCTGGCGATGCATTGCATTTTTTGTCATTGCATTGCTTTAAATGCATTGCATAAACTACAATGCATTTAACGCAATGCAATGACAAAAAATGTAACGCATTGCCAAAAATGCAATGCATTCGTTTTTGGTTTAATTACCCAAGTTTGAGGTACTCAAGCGCATTGCGTTGTATCCGTCTATATGAAAAAAGTCGGCATTATTTCATCAGGTTGTTGCATGAAATTCGATGTATCAGATTCAATGCATTCACAAAAACGCAACGCCTCCGTTCCGGTTTAATTATTTAATTAAAGAGTTTTAACTTTTAATTGAAATTATGAATTTTAATTTTAAATTAAATCACAAAATTTCTATTATTGCTGCATGGTCAAGAATTGCTGCGTTCCTAGTTTTGAGAGCAGCAAACCCTGTGTTTCGGCTGCGTTGAGGGGGCAGCTTGCTGCTTTGTCAACCGCGGTTCCGTTGAGCACAAAAATGCAACGCCTCCGTTTCGGTTTAATTATTTAGTTAGAAAGTTTTAACTTTTAATTGAAATTATGAATTTTAATTTCAAATTAAATCACAAAATTTCTATTTATGAAATTCAATGTATCAGTTGCACTGCACTAAATGCAATGCGTTGACAAAAATACAATGTGTTGCCAAGAAATGCAACGCATTTTCACGAATGCAATGCATTCGCTCTCGATTTAATTATCTCATTATAGCCATGTTCCAGGTGCATCTCAACAAATGCATAGCACTAGGCTACCATTACCCTCCACGCGAAGTATAGCACCCTGTCTCGCTGTCGCCAACGACTGCGGCAGCTGTGCCCATCGCTTGTAGGCGCAGCGTCGCCGTGCTCGCCAACATTAGGAGTGTTTATACTTCGGCGCAACGCGACCGTCGTGGTCCAAGCCAAGTGTTCAAATGCGATGATTCCCGAGTGGATATCTGCGCAAACAGCGGTCGCGATGTGGTAGATGGCGTTTGCTCTCGCGATGCGACGTCGGCGAGCGACGTCACGTCCTGTTCATACTTTTTTCTTGAAACAAGACGCGATGGGGCGAATTGACGTGATGATTGCATCGATCTCATAGGCTGGAGTTGGCTGCTTTTTCTTTGATTTTCTTGCTGCTTTGCCCTAAAACTTACGGGACTAGATGACTTATCATGAAAATGCATAGTCATTGACGCTTACGCCAAATCCAGCTATTCCTGTAATTCTGCATGTACGCAAGTTTACGAAGTTTGGCATAGCGCAACCGCGCGACGCGACGGCTTCGCTTCAAATCGCGTCGCATCATCACAACATGAGCGACTTGAAGGGTGCTGGAACTGTCTGGATGCCGTCGCTTGCGACAGCGACCGTCGATCGGTAAGATCGGCGACCAACGAGGTGTATGTCATCGTAAGGGGAAATGTGGCATTACTAAGCGGCTGTGATTGGTACATTGATTGAATGCGCCAATCACAGCTGCCTGGTAACGCCCCATTTTCTCTCACGATGATGCACATTCCGACCAACGCGACTGGGCCAGGGTGGTCAATCGAGACACAGAATTGCTACAGATGCCAGCGATTCGCCAACATCTGCGACCGACGCCAATGTTGGCGATCGACCGTAGCCAATGTCGGCGACCGTGGCGACGCTGCGCCCACAAGCGATGGGCACCGTTGCCGCAGTCGTTGGCGACAGCGAGACAGGATACTATACTTCGCGTGGAGGGTAATGATAGCCTAGTGCTATGCATTTGTTGAGATGCACCTCGAACATGGCTATAACTCAGATAACAGAGCAGCCCAATGGCAGCACGAACGCGTTTCTCCAGCAGTAATACTTCGGTT
>JARK01001651.1:114427-132668 GCA_000688135.1 Ancylostoma ceylanicum
AGTCAATCGAGACACAGAATTGCTACAGATGCCAGCGATTCGCCAACATCTGCGACCGACGCCAATGTTGGCGATCGACCGTAGCCAATGTCGGCGACCGTGGCGACGCTGCGCCCACAAGCGATGGGCACCGCTGCCGCAGTCGTTGGCGACAGCGAGACAGGATACTATACTTTGCGTGGAGGGTAATGGTAGCCTAGTGCTATGCATTTGTTGAGATGCACCTCGAACATGGCTATAACTCAGATAACAGAGCAGCCCAATGGCAGCACGAACGCGTTTCTCCAGCAGTAATACTTCGGTTTCAAACCCCAAATTGGGCGTGGCCTTTACCCCCATTGCTGCCATCGTCCCCTCCATTGCTGCCATCGTCCCCCCGATTGCTGCTAAAATAGGGGAGCACGTTAATGGCAGCACATGAATCTAGGATGGCAGCAATGTCAGAGCTGGAACGCAGCCATATCCCGCGTTAGTCCTGCCATGGTAGCGGCAAGAACGGAGATACAGCTGCCTTCGTCCTGCTGGAATGGGTACCGAGTGATTCCGGAACGTCCAACGCAGCCCGAACACGTTTCTACAGCAGTCACAGCGCGGAGTCAAGGCTTACTTTGTCGCCCTACGAGCTGCGTTCCGGTTTAAAAGGCTGCTATTTTTTTGGGGGAGGGGGCGAAGAGCTGGATAACATGTCGTAAACCAGGGATGGCAGTTGAAACTGGACGAGTCTCAGATTCAGCGGTGTTCCTAACGCAGACTCGGGTAAGCTCATAGTTACCCAAGCTTCCTCAAAAATGTTCTCGAACGCGTGCGCGCCATCAGCTGCGGCGCTCGATGGACGCAGGCGGACTTCCGCATCCGCACGCGTCCGCAGCCCAGCATCTCGTCTGGCCAATTGTTGCACTGGGCCACGGTTTGACTCGGGCCTTAGAAGGCCAGACAAGCCCCGCAGGGCTCGCCTAGTCTCCGCCGGAGCGGAGACACGGCTGAGCTCTGACGCTCAACGACCGGCTTATATACAGTGGGCGTCAATGGCGGTGACCCGTCTGCGGCCTCGAACAAAACGCGGCGCGACAGCGCCGCTCGAGCGAGAACCCTCTCCGGGACATCAAATTATGGGGTTTTCTCGATAGTCAGTTTTCTTAATAGTTATCAACAAATGTGATGAATAACTATCAAGAAAACCCAGATTCACCACGATGGCGACAATTCTATCGTGAGCGGCGCGGTTGCGTTGCGTGCTTTTCGAGGCCGCAGACGAGTCACCGCCATTGACGCCCACTATACACTTCCCAGGGGGCAGGACATCACGTGACGATGAGGGGGATGAACGCAGGCTCAACGGAACCGCGGTTGACAGAGCAGCAAGCTGCCCCCTCAACGCAGCCGAAACAGGGTTTGCTGCTCTCAAAACTAGGAACGCAGCAATTCTTGACCATGCAGCAATAATAGAAATTTTGTGATTTAATTTAAAATTAAAATTCATAATTTCAATTAAAAGTTAAAACTCTTTAATTAAATAATTAAACCGGAACGGAGGCGTTGCGTTTTTGTGAATGCATTGAATCTGATACATCGAATTTCATGCAACAACCTGATGAAATAATGCCGACTTTTTTCATATAGCCGGATACGACGCAATGCGCTTGAGTACCTCAAACTTGGGTAATTAAACCAAAAACGAATGCATTGCATTTTTGGCAATGCGTTACATTTTTTGTCATTGCATTGCGTTAAATGCATTGTAGTTTATGCAATGCATTTAAAGCAATGCAATGACAAAAAATGCAATGCATCGCCAGAATTTTTCAAAAATGCAAAAAAAACGAAAATTTCATTTTTTAAATTAGAAAAAAAAACAAAAATTTCACTTTTTGAAATTAAAAAACAACAAAAATTTCATTCTTTGTCAATGAATTCCTTTAAATGCATTGCAGCTTATGCAATGCATCGAAAAATGCATTAACATCAAAATAAATGCATTGTGTTGCAACGAATGCAATGATTTGCAACAAATGCAATTGTTTTGACAAAATGCAACAACTTTAATTAACGTGACCGCGACAATCCACGGACAACCCTTCTATACAAGGCATTAAAAGGACTAAAAGAACAACATTTCAGTTCGAAAAGTGGAGCCTGGGTTGTACATCCCACTGGTAAATCTGGGAACGGGAACAATGGATTCCCGCTATTTTCCTGGACTAAATCCTAGGCTGGCCTTTTTCGAGTAAATTGCGGAGAAAGTCCATGTAAATTGTGCATTTCGTCTACTTTTTTATTTTTGGAGTGTAAAATCTCACTTAGCCTAAACCGCGCAGGCTTCGAATGGACCACCGGGTCCTCAAATTTTGGGTAAAATACGGGTAACTTTAATTGTTGCACCCGAAATTCCGAGTTGTTTTCCTTTATTTTGCTTCCGCATTCCTCCCATTCCTGGACCCAGGCCAATCATTGAGATTACCCATGGTAAACATGTGAGTGTGCCCGGGTTCACTTTTACGTGGCAAAATAATTCACCGGGCCCACATATTTTGGGTAAATCAGGAGCAATTTCAGTGGTTGCCCTAAAAATTCCGAGTTAGTTCCCTTCATTTCACTTCTGCATTTCTCCCATTCCTGGTCACGGGCTCATCGTTGAGATTACCCAAGGTAAACATGTTGATGTGCCCAAATTTACGTTTACCTGGCACATATCAACATGTTTATCCATAAAAGACTCTTGACCTCCCTATGCGTTATTGAGATTACCCAAGGTAGGGTATCAACACCTCTCAAATTAATCCAACGTTAAATTGGCGTTCACACGGGTAATCTCAGTAATGCATCCGAGGTCAGCATGTATCATTGAGATTACCCAGGGTAAACGTGTTAGAACCCCAAATTTGTGATAACACGAAACTTAGGGGCTTTTAACACGCTTCACTGGGTGATCTCAATGATGCATGCGACCCTTGGATTCAAGTAAAATGAGCGACGATGGCGGATGGCGTTTCCGTGGCCTCGAAAGGTACGCTGCGCGACCGCGCCGCTCACAATGGAATCTTCGCTGCAGTTGATGTTAACTAATAAGAAAACTATCTAAATATCAGAAAACCCCATCGTTTTTTGTCGTGGAGTGGAATCCCGCTCGAGCGGCGCGGTAGCGTCGCGTGCTTTTTGACGCTGCGGAAAGGCCACTGCCATCGATGACCACTTTACAGATTGAATCATCGAAGTTGATTACCAAAGTTATTAGGTACTCTAGGGTTGAATTACAGCTCGAAATAATAGTTGGTGTAATACAAGTGATGTAATACGTAGGTATACTTCATGGTTTATTTTGTTTTCGCAGTGCCTGTAATTTGGCGCATCGTTGGATTTTAATTACTATGCATATTTTAAATCATTGACATCCTTCTGGTAGCTCTTTTCCCAGGCAAATCTTTCTAAAATCACAGTGCTTCAGCGTAGTGGGTGTCGTTGCGGATTTTCCGGTCTATATGACGCCTACCCATATCCTTAATTCTGTTAGCCCAAGAGGTATCTCAACGTTATGAATGTGCTATAAACAAGATTTTGAAATCGACAGTAGATAACGTGCTCTAATGCTAACTTACCAACAGCTTGCTTTCCAAGCGCATGGCATACGAGTGACGCACATGTGACGAGTATCGTAGCAAACAGTGTCCATGTGGCAAATCCAGAGTAGACGTGGTACTCGTTGGCCCATCGGTACAGGTGTATGCGATCTTAAAAGGGAAATATCAAACTTGTTAGGATATGTATTTCACAATCAATCAATATATTGATTGACACTAGTCGGCAACATCTGTACCGAAAATCTCAAAGTTATCGGAAACAGTGCGATATTTTGAGAAAAAATGTAATAATAAGAAGATGAAGGAGCTTATAAAAGGGCTCCGGAAGTTCCTGTGTAAAATCTAACGGCATACATATTTCTTTTGCTGGTTGGCACGAGCCTTCATTTCATTTTTCTTTATTTTGTTTCGATTCTCTATGTTCCCCATCCCCCCCCCCCTTGGGAGCAGTGCATTTCACGTTGTCCATATAAGGGAGACCGAAATTCTGTGTCGTATCATTGTTTGCGTTGTGCGGTGTTCACATTATCCGAGACGCGTCTCAACACTTCCGGTGGGGGGTGGAAGAACTGGCCGTCATTGATGTTTTCACGTGCGGCGATTAATTGATGCTGACAGCTGGTGGATTCTATTTTAATACGATCAATAGAAGGAAATTATGGAAACATCGGCAGAGAGATAAGGAAAACACTAATCCAGAGAGTGCAACGGTTACAGTAGCTGGGACGTGTCTCAGATGTAATAGCGAATGGAGTGACGATTCCCTATACTTTTTACCCTGTGAGGTAAGGAAATCGCACTCCTTGGAGCATCTCAAGCGGTACATTCGTTTGGATTTCCTTTGTTTTCCTTTGAAATTTTTTGACCAACCTCCAGGCTTTTCCCCTGATTTTGCCCGAAATGGCTGTTTGCATTTTTTCCTTGATTTTACCCAAATTGGCTATTTGCAATGCTTAAATCTTTTTTTCTTCACAGATGCTGCTAAACAGGGCCCAGATGAATCATTGAGATTACCCATGGTATAAGTAAAATTACCCGAATTTACCCTTCACTTGATAGCCATCAGCATGTTCACCCACACATGATTCTCTTCATACCCAGCTGCCACCCATGATTATGAGACTACCCATCCTTCGAGTAGTGCATCCGGGCCCAGTGTCGACATGTATAATTGAGATTACCCAGAATGAACGTGTTGACGACGTGTTAACGGGGGGGGGGGTAAGTTTAGGATTACTAACAAGTTTACCCTGGGTAGCCGCAGCTATTCATTCCTGTCCAAGTCTACGCCTTTTCAAGGTTTCAACTAGCTGCTAGAAGAATGACGAAAAATTGCAGAAATTCCCTGTCAAAAAAGGCCATCTACAGAGCGCCACGTAGTCTATTTTAGTCAAGGCCACGTCATTATCTTAATCTTTGGTGTTCAACGAAATCCCCTGTGATCACCTATGCTTATCTATGCCTTTTCCACTTCCATAGTGGAAATGTGTGTAAGAAGATGGCTTAGTGGGCTAAGCTGAAACTATGACATCAACTAGACCTGCAGGCCCATTAACTTATTCAGCTTCCCGGAAATAGCTTCCTTTTACCCAAATATTTTTGAAAATTTCTCAGTTCTTTTTAGGCAGACTGTCGGCAAACCCGGGGATGTTTCTATGCTCGAAGGTTGAGTTCAAGGAAAAACAAAAAAAAATCAAATGAAATTACTGCTTGAGATGCTCTAAATAGTGCGATTCCTTCAAATGCTAGAGCAAAAATGTTTAGGGAATCGTCGCTTTATTCGTCTTTACATTTAAGAGATTGTTGAAGACACTGCAATTCGAACAGATCCTTCGAATACAATTCACCCACGGCTTACGCTTCGTTTACAATGACATTAGTTCAGTGACAAAGACAGGGTTGGGGGGGGGGAGGCACAAGTTATTGTGCATCGTTTGGCTGACTTATACTTTATACTAAAAGATACTTTGAACCTTTCTCTATTCAGAAGAGAAAAGAGCGGAACAATAAGTGGATTCCTGGCGGAGAAATAAAAGATCAAACGTTGTACAATAAGTCATGCCACTGTATAATAGCTTTTCAGCAGATTTACTTGGATTTCATTAGGACAAAAAGGTCTTGGAAGAAGTACGGTTTGACGGGCATAGGTATGGTAAATAATAGAACTGTTACATAAGTATGTATGCTCTGTAGATTATTCTGTAGATGAGCGCATGTTCACGTTCAAATTTTGCACCTTGCACCTGAAGACTATGGGACTGAGTGAGGAGGAAATCCTCGACGACGACAATGGCATTTTTGGATTTTTTCACAACTTTGTCAAAGAGTTTTTTTGCAGCATAGCGCACTAATTCTCACAGCTTTTCTCTTTGATAATTATACTGACAAGAGCAAATTATGAAGCGAAAAAAAAAACATAACTATAATGATAAATAATACCTTATTTGGACAAGGTGTAATTTTTTTTTAAATTCAAACCTTGCGAACGTTTTCTTTGCATTCTTTTCAGAAAAAATTTTCGGGTTCGTATATTTCAAGAAGGTTTTAGAATAAGTATCTACTGTGCTTGTGACGATTTAAGGACTATATGAGGACTAATGCTGCCCATTATCGTGTCATAGAATCCTACGAGCCAGAGATCTAAGTATTATATTATTTGCCTCTCAAGCCATCCTTAAGTGTACATATTAGGCTAAACAAATGTAGAACTAACGGCAGAACGTTATTTTTTGCGGTACGATTTTTCCTAGGCTCAAGAGACAATCCTGATAGTCGTACATATTCATCATATGTATTGAAAAACTATTCATAAATAACACAAAGTACCACATCTTTAACACTCTGCCGTAAATATATCATTAGTTTTATCTATTTTGGGTACTTTTCCAAAGAGTTCTTCGTCTATTTCGGGCGTGATTGATTCTCTTTCCAAATAAGGAAACTCAATATGTCACCCGATTTGCTATCTTTCTCTGCAGAGCAATGTAGTAGGCATGATAGATGACCAATGACCAATGATAAAGATTGCTATACATTTAGAAATGATCCCTCACGTGTTTTCTGATGCAAGTTTTCTTGTGATATTCTGCAAGAGAGTCAGCATTGCTGTAATTTATTATCAAAGTGTAATAGTATGTATATTGCAAGTCGTCACGAGAAACGAAAATGGTTTTCGGGAAGGTGTGGTTGTTCCAAAAATACCTTGGAATTCGCTCTATAAACTATCTCTTAGGTGAGCGCTCTGCTATTTCGATGGGAGTACGTAATCGGCGGAGAGCAGGCCAGTGGTGGGGTTCATATAAACTCCGAGAAGGTTCTGTGCTCCCTGCTGATCAAGAGTGGACGAGTTTCCTGGGCGAAATATGGTAGATTGCAGTACTTTCCCAAGGCAAGTTACTAGCACAAAATATGTTATGGAAAACTCGTCCACTTCAATTGTACTGGAAAACGAACTATTAGAACAAAAGCATATGAATCCCTCTGGAGCTCCCTCGCTAGGGTTTGACACCATGTTCCAGCGTCATTCTATCTTCTCTCAGTCGCGGCTAAAGTTTTCTTGAAACTCTATCCGCCTTGTCCTGAAAATCTCACCAGGAAAACGCATTAGGGTAAATTGGCCAATCATAATGGAATCTATGTCGAAAAGAAGGGCGAATGATGTCACAGAACTTCTTAGGCGATACAGAAACCCAGCAGAGCCCATGGAAAATTCCTTGCAGCACACTCAAATTAGTCTAGGTTTCCTTAATCCAGGGGCCTATGTCCACCTATAGCTGGATTCCGGAACTATAGGGAATTTTTGGAAGCTGGCACTTGTAGTCCTTGGTTCTATAGTTCACTTTACTTCTGAAGTTGGGAAAAAAGCTACTATCTAGACTGAAATAATGACGTAATTCTTTCTGAAAATCATCATGCTATCATCAATCATGGCCCCCATGCAGAATCGGAATTACCCAAGGTAAACGCGTCAACATCGCATAGATGTTGCCATCGTTACCCATCGCTAACACGGGAGTCGATACTTTTCTCTAGGTAATTTCAGTGATGGCTGGATTCAGGCCCATATTAATAAACATATGGACAAGTAACCTTTAACAAATAAACGAATCGGCAAATAATATTAGCAGCTATGTCCAAAGATAACTTCTTTCGAAGGATTTGAATTAAGCCCAGTTCTCCGAAGTAGTTCGGCCAATTCCTCTACTATCCATACAAATAAATGCATTTTACGTCCATGCAAAGCTTTACAAATTAAAAACACTGCCGTATGTACTAAATATTGAATTAATTAAACTATTCGAAGTTCCATTAAACTGAGCAAATAATCTCGTTCATAAACTCACAGTGAAGAATATATTCGATAGCTACGTCGGTTGATATGGACAATATGGCAGTGATGATACCGAGCATTGCGGATAGGAACCAATCCTCCACGAAGAAGTGAACGACATTTCGGTATTGTCCTGAAAATGAAGGTTTACATAGTGTTAGGTACTTCCTTAATGATGTTATTTATGACAAAGTGGCCTCTGTGTTAATCGATGAAAAGGATGATGTGGATTGGGGATTGAGGATTAAGTGGGTGGAATAATGAAAAGATAAGAGGAGGGAGAAAGAAAAGGAAAAGACAGAAAATCTGTCCCGTTCCTACTTCTGTTCCTGCGGAAAAACTTTTGGAAGAAACTGTTTTCGTGAAATTTTTATAGAATTCTCCTGCATGGCCTGGTGATTTTGGTGCTATTCTCCCATCTATATATAGCATTTTTTCTGAATAGAAACGTATGATCAGGCAAAGAACAGTTACCTTTTCCCTTTGCGACCACGTCAGTAGAAATAAGAAACTGACCGAGGGGTTTGAGATTATCCAAGGTAAACATAAAAGGACAAGAAAATAATCCAAGGACCTGAGATTACCCATGGTAAACATATTAACACCACACAAATTTACCCATCGTTAACACGGACATCGACACGTTTACCCTGGGTAATTTCAATGATGCAATCAAGCACAGAAAAACATTTATCCTGGAGTTACCATGGTTTTACCGCCAAGTACGGATCAGGTTAAGCTGGGCTGGTTGAGGTTATTTTAGTTCCAGGAAATTTATCCAATAAATCTGACTCTGAGAAAGACAAAGAGGGCATTGATCCCCTTCTCACTCGGACGCTTATTCTCTATCCTACCTTCAGAAAACATTTATACCCTGGATAAATTGCATAGGATACGTGTCCAGGTCTAGACCGGCTGCATCGGTGGTTCCCAACCGGTTTCCAGGATGTCTTACTCATATTATCCAAAAAAAGTGATACCGTCAACACCTATTATGAATCATATTGATGAAAGCCTAATAAATATCTGAAAAAAGGGAACTTCTGATATCTAGGAAATGGGAAGATGTCAAGATTAGTTACATGGAAATAAATGATGGGATAAATTTGTCCAGATAGATTTTGAGGTACAGAGAATGGGATTGGCTCAGATTAAATTCAACAGAGCTGGAACTCGTGAACGCATAACTAGGCAAAACAAGTGCTAGCAAGCCACCCTTGACGGTCTACGTCTCATAACATCGCATTATCTGTAAGATAGCCCAAAAGTGAATATAGGGGAGTTCTTAGCCTCTCAGCGTTCATTGACGGTGAATCAGTGCTAAGTATAAACGGAACATGACGTCGGTGATGAGCTTGGCTTCAGATTTTTCTGGATTGAGCTCTCCTATCACCATGAATCAATGGCAAAACCTACTGCTATGATCATCATCCGAACGTGCATGTGCTTCTCTTAACTGCTCCAATCGTCGCTCTATGGAAGCGACCGAGTTGAGCACGCCGTCGAACGCAGACATTGAAAGCAGCACTTACAAATCTACACGTGTGTGGGGGTTTTTAATACTCTTTTATCCGACAAGCGAAGAAAATCCGCTCCGAAGGCGTGGATGCAATCCGCTTTTGCCGGAGATCAATTGCAGAGAAACATCTGGAGTCTTGCAAAGGTGTTTGTTAAGTTTTGCTAACACCTGTCTAAAAAGGGTAAGGTTCTAGTAAATAGAGCCGACATGCATCAAACATGAAGCGCAGGGTATGCGGGGTGGTACTCCTGGGCCTATGGTAAATTCTACCTGTCAGTGACAGATTGGTGAACTTTGCTTCAGGCCTTGACTAGTAGGCGAGAAGTGTGCTTCAGGCCTTGACTAGTAGGCGAGAAGTGTCATTGTGATTACCCAGCGCAAAAATTTCACGAACATCTCAACGATGGGTAAATTTGAGGGAGTTTTCAGGTTACCCTGGGTGAACTTGCTGAAGTGCGCCGACCGCAATCTTGAGAGTAAAAAAGGGTAGTTCTTATGGGTAATTTTCTAGTAAACAGTTCCGACATGCATAGAAGGATCAACCCAGGGTAAGCGGACTGATGCTCTGTGCCCGTGGTAATTTTCACCAGTCACAGATGGGCTGGTAACGCCTAAGACTTCAAATCATAGGCCAGTTAGCATTATTGTGGTTACCCATTGTGAGCATGTTGACGTAGATTCAGTTTGTCCTTCACCTGACACCCATCGACATGTTTACCCATGAGTGACATAAGTGACATTGTCTCAACCTAGCTGCTACCCATGGGTAGCAGCGTAAACATCGTTCCAAACACATCAACTCAATGCCCTCGCCCCGGATGCATTGAGATTACCCAAGGTAAACGTGTTGACCCCTCCACAAGTAACCGTTGAATTTGTGTGGTGTTGAAACGTTCACCTTGGGTAATCCCAGTGATGCATGTGACCTTTCGAGGTTAGCGTTATGGGTTAACGTTTCACTTTTCCTTTTCCTTTTTCTTTTCTTTTTTGGTTGACGTTTTGATGAAGGTCAAGGAAAGGTGGAATTTGCATGTAGTCCGGATTACCATGGGTAAAGTCAATGGTAGAGATGAGATGACCTCGGGGGCTGCATGCATCAGTGAATTTACCCAAAGTAGATGCGTTAACGCCTCGATTTTATCCATCATCAATATGGGCGTCAACGCGTTTACCCTAGGAAATCACAACAACGCGTTTTTATTTGGAGGTGACTGGGATTACCACGGGTAAATTCAGTGGCAAAGACCACTCCCGGGCCATATGCAGCACAGAGATTATTCAGGGCCCGTTAACGGTCCATACTCATCTATCGTCTTTACGGCGCCAACACGTTCACTTTGAGTAATCCCAATGATGCGCGGCCACCATAGAGGTAGCCGAGGTTATCACGGGTAAGTTTAATGATGAATACAATCCTGGGTTGGAAACCACCATAACAAGGAATATTTGCGCTCTTACTGCTAGTTGTTGGACTTTTCACGGCTTTAAATTGTTATGGAGCAGGAACATCGCGGCATGAAAATAGCATAGAAAATGAAGTAAGTGGAAACATTGCAAAATCCATGCGTTGCGCCAATCCCTAAGGTAAATTCTTAAAGTAACCAAACCCACTCTCAGCGAACTGCGCCATAGTTTCCTTGCGATGCGGCTTCTCGTCATCCCAGAACAGATCAGCTTCATCCGTGCTGTCATTGTCGTGATCGTCACTGTCGGATGCGCCATCGTCCACGTGTTCGTGATCGCTGCGCAACAACTCGCTCTCATCCGTCGAACTGTCTTGGATCCTGGAATGGATCGGTGTGGAAGCTAATAATCTCCGTTTTTTTTTTTTTGAAGGTGTAGGCCTATTGATAGGCGGGATCATACATTCTCTTCACCTAGATAGCAACTTCTTGGGAAATTTTTTAGTTTTGCGAGCAGGAGGGGAAAAATGTGGAAGGATAGAATATCCAAATGATTTTATTTCGGGATGGGGGAATATATGAAAAAACTAGTTGTAACATTTATAGAATAATAGATATAAATGCTATTGCAAATGGAAATGTACTGGTAAAAGTGAAGTTCAAGCAGATTCCCATCTTGGGTGGTATAAGGATGGTTCTTCTTTAATTCCTGGGTGAAAATGGGAAATGGATGTAGTGAAAAACTGATTCTAAGTGATGGATAGCTTTTAACTCTGGTTGTTATGGGCCCGGATGCGTGGGAAGAGTGGGTGAGCTCGTACCCACGGATGTGGTTACGATTAGCAGCTGTGTATAGGAATTCGAAGCACTATTGAGATTACCCAGGGTAAACGCAACACCTCGACAAAGGTCTCCACACGATTGGAATTTGTAAAAAGTTAACCATATGAAAATTTGGCAAAGCTTGGGGTTACTTTTCATCCTAAAGACTGCGTGATTTTTGGAGAAGCAGGATGTTGAAGTTTGTTTGCTAACCTGGCCCTCATTGAGTTACCCAGGGTAAGCGCGCTGACGTCCGTGTTAACAATGGTTAAATTAATGTTTTGTTAACACGTTTACCCTGGGTGATCTCAGTGATGCATGCGGCTTTAAATGACGTCACGAATGAGTAAAAATGTTGATTGATGCCAGGTAAAGGGTAAACGTGAACAAATTACCGTGTTTTCCACTTTTCATTTCATCTATGCATCCATGCCTAGATTTTGTCAATGTTTTGGCTTCACGCAATACTTACGTAAAGAATATTAGGGTCCGGAAGCGTCATTGAGATTAGCTAGGGTAAAAACATTGACGTTGGCGGGTTAATTCGTGTATTGTAGGCGCCTACCATGGGTAGCTTCGGTGATGTGTCCAGGCCCAGGAATGTGAACAATTACCCTCAAAACCTTTGGGAACATTGACGGAGCAACAAGGCATAATCAGTGCCGACATGCATCGTTGAGCTTACCCATGGTTAACATTTTGACATCCTCAAATTGCATGGATAATTACAAAGACTATAACATGCCTGCCGTGGGTAATCTCAATGATGCATGATGGTCATTGATGTGACATCCTGCACGCATAAATTTGGATTTTTTTTTGCTTTCAAAGTGCTTTAAAACGAATTATTTTTGCGGGTTTTCCCGAAAATTGGTGGTAGCGACAGGTATAAATTTTCACATGGCTGTATGGGTCACGAATGCCATAGAATTTGGCCTTTTACCCCTGAGTTTTAATGCTTGATCACCTAGAAAGGAAGGTTCTTTTCTCAAGTAATCTCAAAAATAATTAGAGGATGAAAAAGCGACAAAAATGAGTCAGAGCTTCTGTTTTTTTTTCTGCAAAATTTGATCAATTTTTCATTTTCCATAGCTTTCCTCCTCTTTAGCTCACCTTTCCTGTTTTATCTCAGATCTATGACATAATGCTTCGTAATGTCATGGTTTCCCTGGTCACACCTATCAGTTCCGTACCCATCCATCCTGAATGCAAGACAGCAACTACTATTTTGAGGCACTTTTTATCAGTGGCGCTAGCAAACACAGCGCTTATCGCTTCTCAGCTCGTTTTGTCCGTGAGAATTTTTGTCGCCAGTCCAACAGTTTGCAGAGTCCAAAATAATTCGAGCGGTTCTTGGTCTTTGGTACTGAGGATTTGCACTCCCTCCAGGAAATTTTCGATGAGTGAGGAAATTCGCTCGTACTCCATGGGGTGAGGGTAATTTGCTGCGGGGAATTGCAGAATGTTGTATCCATTGTTTACTTGTTTTTTACACACATTTTTACTAGTTTTTTACCTATTACACCTAAGTAGCTGGGTACTACAAGAAAAACAAAATGGTTTCTTGGACGGATTAGTTTGGAGAATCCCTCAAAACTCTTTTGTTTCCTTACAAAGGGTGCATTTGAGACAGCTGACCTGACCCCAAGGGCCAAAAGTCGCTGCTGAAGTCAGCTGAACCCAGTATGACTTTCCGTTTGAATAGTTCGCTCCAAATGTGTCTGTGTGTGGTTGAACTGCGCGTGGGAACCAGTTTCTCACCAGTGTACGAATCGATGTGCGCTCACACTCAGACCCGCGTTGTTGGTGGACAAAAGCAGTGATCGAAACCTTATCGCTATTTATAGCAAGGAATGTGGAAATGATTACTCAGGTGATTTTACACTAGCAGTTTCTGGAAAAATTCTGGAATTGCACGCTTCTGAGCAAAATTCTGTTTTACTTGAGTGTCAAATAAGTAGTCTTACACTAAGAATTCCATGAAAATTTGGAGTAGATAGTGCATTCCCTAAAAAACCCTTAGTTTACAAGCGAATAATGATGTGATACAAGTTTCTTTTTCTTTCTTTTTTTTTTGGTTTTGGACAATAAATTTCTGGTGAAACGGGGACGATAATATTGCAATTCCAGTCATCACGCAGATTTTATTCAAATTTCGGGTAAAAAAGGGTGTTTCCGGTGAAATTCCTGGGCCTGGATGCATCACTGAGATTAACCAGGGTGAACGTGTTGACGCCAGTGTTAACCATGGATGAATTCGAGGAGTTAATGGGATTACCCTGGGTAATCTCGATTGTGCATGTGCACCTGGTGAATTTTCCCTGTTCTCTGGCTGTAGTCTTCGGATTATCTCCTGAGATTTAAGGTCCAGGGTAAAGCTTCGAGGCACTGAACGGACGTGGGAACTACTGAAAGTTGACCTTGGTATCTCAAAGAGTCAAACAAAGGTGAAAAGTAACCACATTAGTCAATAAATAAATAAGCAACTAAATAAATGAACAGAAGTGGAAATCATTAGTGAAATTGAGGGCTAAGTTCCTTTGAGGGTAGAGGAAAGGAGATTTAAAGCTCAAATCGAGGGGAAGATGAAATATATATGTAGGAGAAGCAAGTAATGGTCATGGAAAGTTTCATTCACAGGGAATGATTGTGTGACCATTGCAGTAAGGTACTGTAGCCATAGAAGTAAGTAACTGCACACTTCTAATGTTAAAGCACCATATAGAAGTAAGGATTCAAGTTTATCCTCGAAACGAACTGCCTTACCCCATCTGAGCCCATCTTTATTTTATTCTTTTTTCTTAACCCATCTTCTTATAATCTATAGTCTATCTATTAATCACTGAAAAAGAACGGCAAAAAAGAATGTTTTCAGGGGAATCCTTCAATTTCCTTGCGCAAATCTGGTAGCCACTCCGCTACTTTTCAGCCGCTTCACACAAAAATAACAGGAACCGGATGCAAAGGGCATTTGATAAGTCAGAGATCCTGAAAACGTTGGGGAAAGTGCAGAGAAAGTTCATTTTTATGGAAGGTGATGCGATTGAAAGTCCATAAGTCACATGATACCAGGGGTAAAACAAAGAACCCGTCGTGGCTAAACGGAAAAAGAGTTTTTGCTTGTTTTTCCTTTTTTATTGGGTTTTTTCGCTACCCTCGAAAAAGGATCACGTTACCATGAAAAAAGTGGGTAAACACATTCATCACGTGATCATTATTTTTTAATATGTGTATATATGGAAAGCTGGGAATGGAGCTAACAGCAACATCAAAAAAAAGAGCCGAATAAATGCTGGAAAAAAAATTGTGTTATTCTGGGTATCCTGCACCCGGGAAAGACAACAAAACGTTATTTAAAGGGAGAAAATTGGGAAAAATACGGAAAATGCATGTCAGAAGACGGAAAATTACACAAATCCCCACCAGGAGGTATCGAAATGATCGAAACGGTCCCAGGATGGGTATCACATATAAATTTCTGTGAAAATTGAGTGATTGGAGTATAATCGAGGCCTTGTGATCCATCTGTTCTCTCAAAGGATCTCAGGATAACTGAGGAATATTCCTTACAACGTTGGAAATTAAAAAGTAATTTTTGCAGAGAAAAAATTGTGGAAAAATTTTCTTGTTTCTACATACATATCTAAGGATATGAGGCAATCTTTTCCGTTTTAAGAAAATCAGAGAAAGGGAGGGAAGAAAGGATGAAAAAGGGAGGACCTACGGCATCGTCCTTCCTCATGGAGTGAATTTAGTGCATTTATACTTACTTACCAAAGAACCATATTATCGATCGATTGTTCGGTGGAAAACAACCACGAATGGGTGCGTTGGAGCGAGCGATGGCGGACGGACGCGAATCGCCTGGTTAGTGAGTCACTGCTGCATGCGTTCGCATAGAGCGAATGGGGGACGCCAAGGGCGCCCGTGGTTACGGTAACTTGTTAAGCAAGCTTGGCGCCACTACAGTACAGCTACAGTACCATAAAGCCGAGAATTTTGCTGAGCAGCACTGGTTTGGCGTGGTGGTGACGCTGGACTTTGGACAGGCTACTGGGCAGGGAGTTGTAACGAGGCAGATTTCCCCCAGGTACCGCAGCAGTACTTACCGTTCCTTAGCGGAAGCGCAGTCCTGTCGTTCCGGGTCGTCGCTCATCGTCGTGAAGAAGGCGGCTGACTTGACTGATGGGCGGCGCGTACACGTCCGATTTGTCGTTCTCACCACGTCTTCTTCTTACATGCATTTACCGTATAAGCGGAGGGGCAATGCACCACCACAGCCATACCACCATCACACATTACACTCCCGTAACCCCGTCGCTATCACATACACACACATTCGTCGCGAAATGAAACGACACCGACCACACTGATGTGCGGCTAAATTTAGAATGATAAAGGATCGGAAGTGAGCGTGTCCACGGCCGAGAAGAGGCCGCCGACACGGACGAAGCGTGACGCAAGCGTCGTGATGTGGAATGTCTGAGGGGAGCATACACTGACTGAGGGGTCCCTGGATCCTAGCCAAGGTTCCGGAAGTGTGATTCCTTAACCGCTTTATCAAAGTGGACGAGTTCTCCTGGTAAAATGAGTCCACATTGTTGGAGCGACTCGTCCCAATCAGTCATGGGAAACAGTGGTAGATCAGGGAAAAAACCCCCATTTTACTACAAAACGCATCCACTCTGGGTAAGTGGAACACTTGAACTTTCCCTGGAGCATTTAGGGATATGGGCCTAGGGGTCGTATGCATCACTGAGATTAC
Organism: Ancylostoma ceylanicum; assembly: GCA_000688135.1. Lineage (NCBI taxonomy): Eukaryota > Metazoa > Nematoda > Chromadorea > Rhabditida > Ancylostomatidae > Ancylostoma > Ancylostoma ceylanicum. Next base: position 130,842 of record JARK01001651.1, read on the forward strand.
CCAGGGTAAATGTGTCAACATCCCCTTAGTCTACCTTCCGTTAATATTAGCATCATTCATTTACCCTGGGTAATCTCAATGATGCATCCATGCCAAGGAAAAGAGATTTGGGGCCACTGAGATTACCTCCAAAGTAAAGGTGTTAACGCTCTGAATTTACCTCACCTCAACATTAGCGTTAACACTTTTACCCTGGGTAATTTCAATGATGAACTAAGGTCAGGAAAGGAGCCGTATGCACCATTGAGATTATCCAGGGTAAAGATGTTAACACCGCCTAAACCTACCTCTCGTTAATATGAGCGTCAACACGTTTACCCTGGGTAATATCAATGATACGTCTAGGCCCAGGAAAGTAGAATTATGTGCCGCATGCATCGGTTACCCCGAATGCATTGGTTACCCAGGGTAAAGGTACACCCTCCGAATCGACCCTCCGTTAACATGAGCATCAACGTGTTCACTCTCGGTAATTACAGTGATGCATTTAGGCCCGAAAAGCAGAATTGAGGGCCACATGCATCATTGATATTACCCAAGGTAAAGATGTTGACATCCTGTAAATCTGCCTTCCGTTAGCAAGAGCATCAATACGCTTACCCTGGGTACCTCAATGATGCATCCAGGCCCAGGAAAGGAGAAATGAGGCCTACATGCATCACTGGCATTTCCTAGGATAAGCGTGTTAACACTCCAAATTCACCCATCTTTAATATGGCCGTCAACATATTTATTCTGGCTAATTTTCTGATTTTTTGATTCGATAATGGGTCCAATTCCTTGGCCCGGATGTGTCATTGAGATTTCCTAGGATAAACGCCTTGACGTCGGCGCTAACGATGGGTAAGTTTTTGTAGTGTTAACTTGTTCATACTGGGTAATTTCCCTGCTTAGTTCCGTAGTGCCTATCATCCATTGACATTCCCCGATCTTAGCCTTTGAAGGTCCACTAGGAAACAGATACGGGTAATAATATCTAGAACTTATGGGACCTTCGAAATTGGACGTGAGCTACGAATACGAGTTGGATTTTCAGGGTTTGCGAGAATGTGAACTCGGTTTTTCACGGGGATATTGGGCCTCGAAATCGGGCTGCTACCACGGCCATCATGACGGATCTGGATTGAATTTTTCGCGATTGAAGGCGACTCCAAAGGATCAATGATGCGGGTTGGCATTTCGGATTTTCAGCAAATTGTTGAAGTTTGACGGGCACCATGGCCGACATCATGTACTTATCTGAGTTGGGTAAGATTCGGCGGCTACCCAAGGACTTGCGTAAAAGTTCGTTTCACATTTTCTTATATATAATACTTTGCCTGCTTTTTACGTTTCCAGCATTCAGCAAAAGTGGTCACAAATACGTCATGTATGCTAGCTGTTATGCACCAACGGAATGGGAAAGTTTTTCCAGAACAAAGTGGCTGAGAAATAGTCGCCATGGGATCGTGGACTGCTCGTTGTCTTTCTCCCTTCCATTTTTACAAAGCAGATTCTATGGAGGGCCATTAGTTTTGTGACATAGTGCGTTCAGTTTCCTCCCTGAATAATTCGTGCGAGGAGAAACTAGGGAATTATGTGGGTAGTGGAGGAAGAACCTTTATTCTACTCTGGGTCGAAGTGCTCTTGAAAACAACTTTCCTTAATTCTTATTAGGGTTCATTTCTTTCCTACATGGTAGATGAAAAGCAGTCGTTTTTATGACGCACGAGCTAACTGCAGCGGAGTAATTCAACAAATCTATCCGTTAGTAACTTGTAGTTCCGTCTCTACCGCCGAAATCCTCGAAGAGTCCTTCTTGCGTGGGTAGGGAGGGGGGGGGGGGGG